>CM055270.1:14093967-14153334 GCA_029237695.1 Conchocele bisecta | reverse complement strand
AAAAACCCAAAAAGACAGGCAGCTGGGCGGGCGGCAGTTGCCGCCCGAAAAAGTTAAACAAGATAAAATACTCGCTGAGCTTCGGGAGGCCAAACTCCAATCGAGATTGGGGACGGAGACAGCAAAACATCTGAAGACAGAGCAATCGGTTCCGATTGGGTTGAGTGCAACAACACCACCGATTGAATTGGAACCGATTGCTCCAACTCCCAATACTGATTGGACCCCGTGGGTTGTTGGTGGTGGTCTGACAGCTGTGGGTACCCTGAGTGTGCTTTACCATCTCTACAACAGAACCCCAACTCCAACGGCGGATCCTAAAAAAGTTACGAAACGATTGGATGCACCCCATTTTATATGCAATAATTATAACAATGGCTGAACAAGATGGTAAAATGATAGTGAATGCGCTTTATCACGCTGTGGTGATATCGGGTTTCAGTATCGGGTATGCTCGACTATCAAAGATGGCCCTAGGAGGGTCCACTCCCAAATTGAACTTTACTGTGAGAGACGCAGGGCTCGCGACCTTAGATGTAGCGGCCGCAGTTTGGACCCGAGATTATCTAATTAAAGTTGGAATTCTACCTGCTAATATATGGAAATAAATGGCTTCGATCGGAATAATGATAGGTGGTGCACTTGTAAACGCATTGGCGTTCAGCGGTAGCAACTTTATATTCTCAAAAATGAGAAGCTCGAACGTGGATGAGGAGCGCAAGCGTCACGATTTAGCTGTAGAACAACTCAATAGCGCAAAGGAAGCGTGGTCGAAAAAACGAACCGCCCATCTGGACTGGGTCAACGAAGAGCTTCGCCGTGGGAATCACGCCGCGCAAACTTTCCAGAACGTTGAAGAAGCCAACCGCGAGTACTCGCTGGCATATCCGCAGAAAAGTCTCGATCCAATGGATCCCGAGCCCCAACTTTCAGATTTCTATGTACCGTCAGAGCCCCAAAAGGACCGCGAGATCGCGTTCATCGTCGTGGGAATGGGTGTGGTGGGTCTCGTCGGCTAACATATTCAATACATTAATTAATTAAACATTTTTTTTTATCATAGAACGCCTATATTCTCGTGAATAGTTACAGGCGTTCTATAATTACAATCGGTCGATGGGCCGAATGGGGTTCGCTGCGGGAAACTTCGTAAAATGAAAGTGTGCCAATACCAACAAGCTATATGTTAGTTCAATATTGAAACATGCTAACACCTGTAAACATTGATAGGTTGTATATATAATAATACGCATATAATTTGCAAAAAAATAGCTTCCCAATGAAATTTAGTTTAAATAGATTATCCCGTATGGAGCCTCATTTAGAACGTCCGGTACATATAGAGTCAATATTTGAACCTTTTTACTAAACGCCATAGTGTCATGTGTCCAATTTATTGGACACAGGACATTTTTTTTTAATGTAATATACCAACCAATAACAAATTTACGTTTAAAAAGTCAGCTATTTGTTGTTAAATGCGATTGTATTTTCATTGTGACGTCATACTATATTTCGTGTCCTGCCATTACAAGTACTGTTCCAAGGGCAAGACATCGTGAAAATATTGCTGTCTTCATTGTTGATAAGCTCTAAATACGGAAATACAGATACTCATTGTGTACTCGACGATTTGTGAATGCTACAGACGTACATTTCTGCAAATTTGATAAAGTTGAGAGGACAATACGGCGACAGCCAAGACGCATCAATAATTGACCTACATTTTACATAAGTCTACTAGCTGCCAGACACGAAACATTCATTTCAGGTAGGAATTATTATTTCTTTATTACTGTTGACCAATATTTGAATCGTGCTGACTTCGACAGCACTTTTTAACCACAGGGCTACTAAAATAATTCCGTTGTATTCAATCTAACATGAATTCAAGTGAGTGGGGGATATTCAACATTGCCTGTGCATGTGTCGAGTCATTGGTTTTCGCGACCAATGTTGTTTCCACAATTGTTGTTTAAATAGCTAATTTCTAATTTATGTTGCATCTGTTTGTGGCACCTCGATACTTGTAGATTCACTTTGAATATATGTTTTCAGTCCAACAAGTCAATTCATTATATATTTAGGCTATAATTATCTGTTATCTATTCGCTATTGGCTATATAGGCTTTTAGCCACAGGCAGTGTTGAATATCCCCCACCCACTTGAATTCATGCAGACTCTATCTATACAGATTGAATACAATGGAATTATTTTAGTAGCCCTGTGCTTTTAGCCACTTAAAAAAGATACTACTTTCATCCCCCCCCCCAGAGAGTCAAATATGTTTAAAAAAACTGTAACAACAGTGATGAAATAAGTAAAAAATTGAGGTGTGCGAATCCAGGTACACTGCATTTGCACAGCGGTGACTTTTCCCCGAAATATCATGAATATAGGCCGGTGCAGTATTTCTATTAAGTAAGTGTACCGGCTTCGCACC
The DNA here is from genome assembly GCA_029237695.1 of Conchocele bisecta. Classification (NCBI taxonomy): domain Eukaryota; kingdom Metazoa; phylum Mollusca; class Bivalvia; order Lucinida; family Thyasiridae; genus Conchocele; species Conchocele bisecta. The sequence goes on along the minus strand of CM055270.1, from coordinate 14,150,890 downwards.
GTGTATGTGGCTTTGCACACACCAATATTTTACATGTTCTGATTATTCATGTTGTTTTCTTAAGACAAGTGTTTTCAGAAAGTCACGTGTTTACACGATTTAGAAAAACTATAACAACAGTGACAAAACAAGTAAAAAAATTGAAGTGTAGTATTTGTATTAAGTATTTTGTATTGCAGTGGTGGGCTTCCTAAAATTTATTTGTACACAGGGTACCCATGTTTGGTCTGGGGTGGTGATGAGGACTTCTTTGCTTCATTGGGGTGACCTCACGAAATATGGGCTGGGGTGGAGACTGTATGTTTGTTGGGATTACAATCGTGTCTGTTAATTCTGCGCACCTAATAATCATTTTCGTGAAAATGTCCATATTCAGTCTAAATTCCCTGAACATTCAAGGCAGTTCTTAGTCGAGATAATCACGGCTAAACAGATGGCTTTTACTATTTCATCTGTCGTCTATTATCTGTATCCGCCTAGCGGAGACCCAGCCAAATTTGATCAAAATATCAGTCCATTTTGTCCTTGAGTTTTGCGAACAATACGGGAATAAAATGATAACCAATGTCGGTATATTTGCATGTGTATTATTGGTTTACGAAGCTTTTTTTAACAGATCTGTTGTTGATCTATTCATTTAGTAAGCAGGACCACTAATCATTTTGACCATGTTCTGAATAACTTTTTACCAAACTATCGGAATGGGATAAAATTGTGACTTAGTATACCGTTAATCAGCTGATTTATTCCAAAATCAACAGGGTTGGCAATTTCCCGGGAAATAAGAGTATTTCCCAGGACGGCGGGAAATACCGGGAAATACCGGGAAATACTGGGAAATACCGGGAAATATGAATTTTGGTGGTCTTTTTCATTCCAAAATGTCAAGATGAGTCTCTATATTCCCCTATATCTACTATGGTTTATATATGTGTAGACTGATAAGCCTACAGGTAAAACATTCTGCAATAAAAAAAGAAATAATAAGTTTATTTAGAGAAAACAAACATCATTATTTTCTAGACAAGTTTCTTCCCTATTTACAAGTCTATGTTAAGTATTTGCCAACTGTCTATTTTATTGTATATGAGAACACCCCTCATTACTATAGTAACCTGCCACTAATAAAAGCTGCTTTTGAAATTTTGAGAAAATCCCTGTTGATAACGGATAATCCATGTACAGTGTAAGTGTAATTGTTTTACAACTTGACATGACCATATACAGACCACCTGGGTTCTTATTATACAGTATGACACAAAAGGTGTTAGAGAAGGCTGACTTAACAGCCTGTTGGTGTCATAGTCTGATGGTTTATTAAAGTATATTAAAGTCTCATCAATGTACATGCAAATAAGTAGGCTTTTGGCTAATTTTAACTATTTTAGGTACTGTATCTCATACGTACCATCGTGGCCCAGTCTTGACGTTAAATAAATGTCATAATAATAATGCAAATAAGTAATACAAATGCAAAGCGTAAAACAACAGTACTTGGCAGTCATATAAGACTTGTAAGAGACTGTGTATGCACATCTTGCATGCTAAGATCATTTATTATCATTTCTTGATACCGAATACATGTATTAGTGTGGAAGAAGGTTGACAATTAACAGCCTGTTGTCTAAACATAGTCTGATCATGATGACGTTATCCTTGTGAATTTTATCTAGCACATTACGCAAACACGTCTTATTTGGAATTAATAAATCACTGAACTACTTTCGGCAAGGGAGATAATCAATATCACGCGAACTATTTTCATACGAGCCAAGCGGATTGTTCTGTTTATGATTAGTATATATAGTTTTAAGCTATCTCCTGTGATATATAATGATACATTACTTTGTTATGTTATGGGTACTAATACATGTTGTTTCAATAGCGTATCTCTGTAACGGTATTGTTGTAGATGGAGTTGCAAATAATTTAATAATTATTACGTTCAAATGGTGGCGTAATACTGATAGCACTTCTGTATAACTGTGATTGTCATAAATGTCGTAACAGTCGTGAGGTTAAGGTCGCCGACTTCAATGATTTAATTACCGATTCCGAAAGGGTCGGGGGTTCAAACCTCGACGTGGTATAATTTTGTTTTCTCCATATATATTATTTTTGTGATTTTAATATTTTTTAATATTTTCACAATTTTATGATTTTAATAAAAATACCTATAAATTGATAGAAACTTACAAACAATTAAAGTCTGTCTTTAAGTAATATATACACACAGTTTGTTACTGATGTTTTAAGTTTAAGTAATATATACACAGACAGTTTGTTACTGTTTTTTTTAAGTTTGAGGTACTGTCTATACTGTCTATACCATATAATGTTTTACTGTCCAAAATCTTTTTTTTTTTTTGGCTGTCACAATTAATTAATTTTCGGACAGCAAACTTTTTTTTTATGAATTTGAAATAATTATTGTCCTCCATCTGCTCACAACACTGTTCGAACTGCGCCTGTGGCTACCGACCAGAATTCACTGGCCGCAAACACAGTAGCCATCGGCGTCTATTTATTAAATTATTATTTTGTATTTTATTTGAATTCCGCGTGAACGCTGCATTTTGTGTCCATTTACAGAAAATATTGGTGATTTTCTAAACGAATATCGGAGAAATGCGGCTATATATTTTGTCAATTTTCAACACCATTTACGGAAAAAAATTACTGATTTTTTAAAACAATATCGGCACAACTAAATACGGTGATAGAATTTTTGTCAACTTTTCAACACCATTTCCGGAAAATATTACTGATTTTCTAAAAACAATATCGGCGAAGGTGTACTGAACTACTCTTTATTTTAAATAACCAGCCGTCTAATAGATCTGTGTATAATCGAGAGTATATCGTTAATTGTCATGTTGTCTCCGACAGTGAGTGTTGCGGCACACATAAAACAAAACGACACGTCAATTTCAAAACATTGCCTAAGGTCACAGCTGTGTGGTGTCATCAGATCAACACCTCGTCACACACAACTACGCATTATCGATTTTTTCCCCACACAAAGCGACGTGTATTTACAACTAGATCTGTGTAATGTGTCGGGTGTAGCCAAAGACCATACATAAATTCGTAATTAGTCACAGATGTAGCCTTAAAATATAATCGATTTCCTTAAATTACGTCCGCATGTTGACAGATATTTCAGAGCAGACGTCATCGTAATTTGCCGTTATTTATTTCCAAAATTAACCATATATTCTGTAAATGGCGTTGAAAGTTGACAATAAATTAAGACCAGATCAGTACGTTAAATCGCTATCGACGACAACTGACGATCCGATGAGAGAGTAATACCGTTTAAGCGTATCCAGTGTTAAATATACATCGTTATTTTTTTTATGACTTTCGTAGTTTTTACCGAGAAATTCAAACCGTTTCCAATTATTGGGGAACATAATATCATGATTAGCACATCGTTTCACTAAGCGGGGGCTACTCAGGAAATGGGATCACACGGTCTATTGTTTACACTGGATTAATCGCGGCCTCCATGAGGTCTCAGGTAAATCTTATTTTTCAATAATACGACTGTGGTTTCTTCCTTTTAGTGATAACCATGTTCCAGCCGTTAACACTTATTTAGCAACATTACTTAATATGTAGTTAGCCTGAATATTCTGCAGAGAAATCTGAATTGGACGGAATCGAGCGTTGTTTAAACTTAGTCCGGTTCATATGCACAGGTCAAAAATATGAACTGAAAATGGCGCTTTGTGTGACAGAAATCCGTACGCGGACGAATAAAAAAAATATTTTGTTATAAATATCACATACAGCAAAACAGCGGTAGCATCTACTGTTTTAATATATGCATACATGTAATTAATGTTTAATAGTGATATACTTAGATAATATACGATACTATGGTTTATACTCCAGCACTATGTTTTTCGGCTGTGTGATTTGCCTCAATATAAACTGGATTAATTAATACTTATATTCATGCGCTTCATGACAACTCATTACATTTAAAATATACAAATATTACTTAAAGGGGTACCGATATGATACATTTTAATAATAAATATTGAAAATACACATTACAATCGCTTACAACATAAGCTATTGATTGAAAATAGTCACTGCATCGTGACCTATTTGACCGCATTACCTATTGCGCGGCAACCTCATCAAACCCCCTGTTTACATAGGTAACCGGGGGTTTGGTGAGGTAGGCTCGCTAATACAATGTTTGCGTAATGAGACACTCGGATGCTTCCTAAAAAATGAAGTAATTTACAAAAAAATAATACAACCAAAATATAAATGTCATGGTTGCCAAATATTCCACCTGATGAGTACCCCTAGTTGGGAATGAAACAGATCTATACATTGTAATTAACCCCTATATCTAATTATTAAGTTGTTGATTGTTTAATTAACTATTACTGAGCTTAAAACTCAATTTAAATAACTTTAATTATCAAATAATAACATCAAAATTCATATTTCCCGGTATTTCCCAATTTACCCACTTTGGGGAGTATTTCCCGGGACGGGAAATACCGGTATTTCCCGCCGGGAATTCCCGCCCCCGGTATTTCCCGGCCAACCCTGAAAACCAACATAATTTATTCTGACGTAAGCTGGGCAAAACATTACGTGAATTGTGCATTAGCCGGTGCGCAGAATTAGCCGAAATGACATGTTTTATATGCAGATCAGAATGTCAATTTTTATTGGTTTGATACATGTACAGATATGTATGTCAGTGATCCTATATTTTATGTACATCTGGTGTCCCGGTGTAATTTACTGACAAATACACAATTTATAAGGAAATTTTTTTTTTTAGTAAAGAAAGTAAACTGTATAATACCAATCCATTAAGAAAACAGTATTTACAATTCTTGTTATGTGTGTTTAGTTATTATTTTCTGTTGTTGGCAAATGTATGGTGCACCAAATGGGCATGTCCCGATCATCAATCAGCACAGTTCACAAGCCCGTAATTCTCAAATCTTGTCAATTTGTACTTTACTATACATTGCATCTGAATTAAAATAGTTTAACATTGACATTATACTTATTCTGCAATAAATTTGCCTTTTGTTGTCAAAAATACTGACGTTAATGTATCTGTCCCGCGAAATCGAATCATTACCGTTACGCTGAAAAACAAAAGAGTAAAATCAGAGTAACCTCCCTTTCCTACTCTCAGCTACTAATGCAATGAACACTGTTTTTGGGCGCCCGATTTATAAATAAACACGGTGGTAACACAACTTAAGTCATTGCCGAGAACGAGACCGGTCTGTATTTGGAATTTTAAGGTTACACATTACATGCATCATTACCGTTCACGGTTTATACACGTCCATATGTATGTAGGTCGACTGAAACCAAAATTGGTAGATAGACACACTTACAACGTTGTCTTTGCATATTCTACCTTCATGATGCGTTGTATACAGAGGGGTGAAAAATGGGAGTTTTCAAATAAAAATCATTACCGTTACGGTCATTTTTTCCGTTACAAAATTGTGTAACGGTAATGACGATCGTGTAACGGCAATGATAAATTACCATACTAACCAGTCAGTTGATGCGTCAGTTAGATATAAACCAGGTCCCGTCAGTTGTCGGTCAGTAATGGCACATTTATTCAGACCTACAACATTTATATATCAGGATTTAATTAGTAAAAGCTCTGAAACAACAAAAAACAGACACAGCTTGCAAGGAGTGTGGGTTTCTATTGGCAAATCACATTAAAAGTAAACACTAACTTGAAGTTATATTTGTTACAGCATATTCAAAGTATAAATATGTTTGTTATATATGCTGTATTAGTATTTTAAAAATAAATGGAAGTCATTACCGTTACGTTTTGTCATTACCGTTACATAATCATTGCCGTTACGCCCATCCCATATTTTTGGAGGCTGTGCTATTAATTAAATGTAGCTTTATAACGATGTTTGGTACATGTGGTAAAACCACGGCATTCTGTTAGTTGCCAAGCTATTTTGTTTTGCTTCACTTTACTGATTCATATTAAATACATGTTGTTGGGTTACCATAAATGAGAAATTCCACGACTTGCTACTAAATTTCTCTGTTTCGCACTAATACAATTAGCTTACCATATTCTTGACACTTTTCTAAATAGATGCCCTTCAGTTGTATGTTTTATGCCGTTGAAAAGAAAAAAATGTAAATGTAAAGCTATATTTACGTATACCCCTGGTCCCTTGAAGTGGAAATAAAATTTAAAAAATGACGAGAACAATTGGCTATACTATTATAAATGTAACAACTGAACTGTCACCCAATGGAATAAACACAGTTTAATGAATTATTGGTTCTACATCGAAACTAGAAAAACGACACCAATATGTACATAAAATATAGAATCACTGATGTCTCATTATTATTGAACCATGTTATTGTAGTTGCGAACAATAACTCTTGCAATCTGCTCCTGTACTGTCTGTAGCAGAGTTACTATTCCATTCATACATGTAGGCTTCCTCTACATAATAGCTAATCAGATCGGATTTACACTTTAGTTGTTAATTGTGACACAATTTGTATATTTTCCATCTGAAAAAAATATTATAAAAGTAATACGTATGGATCACGATTTGCCTGGTTTGGCCCTCAGGTACGTTTTCATCTTTCGCTCTTTCTGTTACCTGGCAGTTGAATTGGGTTATTGCCCATTATAGAAGTAGTAAAGATTAATTACTGATCCTACTGCTTTTGGGAGGGGCCATGTGATTCTGGTGTGGCGAGGACCTGGCATCAGATCAGGATCATCCTGATTTCAGGGCTGAGTATATAGTTCTTTTATTGTAAATATTCATTTCTGATTTTAGGATTCCCCCCCCCCATTTGTACATGTACTTGAACATGTACTTGTACAGGTAATACATGGATTTATTACTAAACCCATTGACCCGGCCTTAAATGACCGCATCTGTTGATAGGCCGTTAGACCCCAACAAACAAATAAATGATATACGTAGGCTTCCTCTTCAGAATAGCTAATCAGATCGGATTTACACTTTAGTTGTTAATTGTGACCTAATTTGTATATTTTCCATCTGAAAAAAAAAAACTATATTATAAAAGTAATACAAAACTTTACGGGGTGGGTGGTCGATCGAGAGAACAAAACGACGTAAATTAACGGTAGTGGTTCCTCCATGTAGGAATCACTATTTGCCTGGTTTGACCATTCAGTACATTTTTATCTTTGGCTCTTTTGTTACCTGGGAGTTGAATTGGGTTATTGCCCATTATAAAAAGTAGTAAGATTATTACTTATCCTACTGCTTTTGGGAGGGGCCAAGTGATTCTGGTGTGGCGAGGACCTGGTATCAGACCAGGATTATTCTGATTTCAGCGCTGAATATATAGTTTTGTTATTGTAAATATTCAGTTCTGATTTTGGGATTTTCCCCCCATTTGTACATGTACGTGAAAATATCACTGTACTTTTTCTTTTTATATGAAACGTGAATTTCGTCACTGATATCAGGGGCGATAACTGTGTTTCCATTAAAGGTTAATGGAAACTATATTCTGTCTGCTTAGTTTTGTTATGTGCACTATGATCGTACTTTATAATGTGTCAATACAAATATTTGTTCGGGTGACACATTTAATTGGTATAAATAATTTAAAAATGTCATGTCTCATTTGCATATCAAAATAGCCTGATACCACTGCGAGTCACTATCAGTAAAATCAATATTACTAAATGATTATATGTGTATAGTGGGCCTGCGCTCGTAATTTTTAAAACTGGCGGAATACATGTACCGTAGTTACACAATTATACACTTATTTAATTCTTATAGGCAAACTGTTATGCCTACTAGATGGGACCACAGGTTGAAGTACATTGTAACGGACCTAGGTCTATAAATACATTAAATACGCCTAAAAGCGTCCATAAACGAAAAAAAAAAGCTAAAAAAAGTTTTGTTACTCCCTCTATAACTCTTGTGTGAGTATTACGATTATTCGTAATCCTTTTTTAGGGAAAGGGGCCAAGTGACTTTGGTGTGGTATGGTATTTTCCCCCCAATGCAGCAGGTTAATACAGGATCGAACCCGTTTGCCCAGCCTTATATGACCTGAGCTGTTGATAGGCCGTTAAACACCAATAAACAAACAAACAACTTTGGCATTTGGTATCCGACAGTTATATCCTTTATGTGAGTATTAGACCATAGCTGTTGATAGGCCGTTAAACACCATTAAACAAACATTCTATAGCCCACTCATACGGCTTTCATGCACACGGTGAAGGTGAAATTACTTTGAAACTTGCGTTAAATGTTTTGAAATATATGCGTTAAAGTTTTAAGTAAGCAATTTCTCTGCAACCGTAAGTCAGATTGAATTGAAACTTCATATATTTGTCTATCAACAATCAATATCCATATTTTCATTTTATAGCCCACGCATGTGACTTTCATGCCCAAGGTCAAGGTCAAATTGTGTTAAATGTTTTGAAATATTTGCATTAAAGTTTTAAGTACACAATTTATTTGCAACCGTATGTTGGATCGACTGGAAATGTCACATACTTCTTTATCAACAGCATATTTTCATTCTATATCTCACCTAAGCGGCTTTCATGCCAAAGGTCAAGGCCAAATGACTTTGCTACGGCCGAGGGTATGTGTGAGACCCCGCTCACTTGCTCTTAAAAGCAAGAATAACATATCTTACCATACTGATTTCATTTGTTTTTTTTCGGATACATGTACTGATTTTGTGACCCGAGCATAACTGGAATTCCTTTTTGTATATTTATCACAACTCTTGCCTCACTAATATTCCAGTGTTCTCCCTTTGTTTTTTCACGCATTGATTTTGTATCTGGCACATGGCGATATTTCAAATTTGACATAATATGGTCCTGATATATATCAAATCGAAGGTATCGTGGGTATTGTCAAAATCGGATGATACATCATACAAGATGGCCGTCAACAGGTCATCCTTTAATTATAGATTTCGTCTTCTTCTCATGTACCGTTTGGCCGACGCTGGTCAGACTTCACAGTTGTGGTGCGTGGGTGAAGCATTTTCATATTTGTTAAAATGGAGGTTGTCGCATAATCCAAGATGGCCATCGTAGAAAATTTGGTAAAATTCTTAAAAAAATCATATCAACCATGTTAATTTTACATTATTATTATTTTTACATCAAGCTTGAATTGCCACTTTGATATCAAGGGCGATAACATTGACTCTTTAAAATGTTAATGGAAACAACTATTTATTCTCTCTATTTATCTTTTGATGTGCAATGATCATATTTTGTAACAAGTCAATACAAATATTTATTCAGGTGACACATTTAGTTGATATAAATAATTTAAAAATGACCTGCCTCATTTACAATCAAAATAGCGCGATGATACAACCTATCAGTAAACCTAAGATTACTAAATGAATATTTCTGTGTAGCGGGCACTCGTATTTTTTAAAACTGTTGGAATAGTTACACAATTATACTTATTTAATATTTAATTCCTATAAAGAACACTTTGTGCCAAACAGTAGTATAGTGGGAGTCAAAATGATACCACCTTCCAATTGTGGATACAGATTGCACACAGACACCCCTTTTGAGACATTATACCATCACCCAATTGTGGATACGAATTGCACACACATCCCTATTTGGGAAAAGTGTAGAAAGAATTCGTCTCCCAAGAGGCAAACAGAAATGGCAGACGACAATGTTCCACCGCCCAATTGTGGATACGAATTGCACACACATCCCTATTTGGGAAAGTGTAGAAAGAATTCGTCTCCAACAGAAATGGCAGACGACAATGTTCCACACCCAATTGTGGATACGAATTGCACACACATCCCTATTTGGAAAAGTGTAGGAGAAATTCGTCTCCCAAGAGGCAAACAGAAATGGCAGACGACAATGTTCCACCACCCAATTGTGGATACGAATTGCACACACACATCCCTTTTTGGGAAAGTCGTATCTGCAATTGGGACGAAAACATCCACAATCGTACTACCACCCCAAAATATGCATGGGAAAAAGGTCGAGAAATCCGCAATTGGGACGCGAGTGGGCACGATATCCACAATTGCCCTGGTGCCGTAGGAGAAATTCGTCTCCCAAGAGGCAAACAGAACTGGGACACGATATCCACAATTGGGGACTGGTAGTACGAAAGACGACGTTTTGGTCCAATAGTGCATGGGTTCTAGTCCATTCCGCACGGAGCCACTATTTTCTCTGTCGTATATATCCACATTGGCACGAAAACATCCACAATCGTACTACCACCATACCCATGGCATACGAGAGTGGGAAAAAGGTCGAGAAATCCGCAATTGGGACGCGAGTATACACAACTGGGACACGATATCCACAATTGCGCTGGTGCCGTAGAAAGAATTCGTCTCCCAAGAGGCAAACAGAAATCCTACCACCCATTTGGACACATTTGGGAAAAGTGTAGAAAGAATTCGTCTCCCAAGAGGCAAACAGATATCCTACCACCCATTTGTGTATTTGGGAAAAGTGTAGGAGAAATTCGCCTCCCAAGAGGCAAACAGAAATCCTACCACCCATTTGGGGAAAAGACAACTCGAACAAAGACAACTTGGAAAACCTCTCTAGAATTGGGTCGAGAAACCCACAATTGGGACACGAGTATCCACAACTGGACTGGTAGTACGAAAGACGACGTTTGGTCCAATAGTGGATGGGGGTTCTAGTCCATTCCGCACGGAGAGTCTCGGAGGTTTCGCCTCGCCACATCCACAATCGAATACGCCCAATTGAAGATATGTTTCCCATTGGAATAGACAAACAATTTTGCCAAATCGATCCAAAATGCCATACAAGGAATGTGAAACATGCGGCAAGGGTTTCGACAAACCCGCAAATCTTCGAAGGCACAGGGACCGCAAGAACCCGTGCAGGCCTCCACGAGAGAGTGTCCCGGATGTGGAGGGAAGTTTGCCACCTACAAGACTCTCTGGCAACATCGCTCGAACAGGTGTCCCGAGGGGCCAGGAGATAGAACCACGGAGGGTAGCAAGAAGAAGGCTGCGACCAGGAAGAGGATCCTGGTACTGGAGAGGAGGGTGGTAGAGTTGGAGGAGGAGGTGGCTAGACGGCGGGATGGAAAACCTCGCGAGGGAGCGAACATCGACAGCGACGACGACGAGACCGATTGGACAGATATGTAGAGAGAGGGGGATTCCCCCCCCCCCCCACCCAATTGTGGATACGAATTGCACACATCTCGACTCCCAACGGGAAACAAAACCTCTCCCCAAAGTAGCCACCCAATTGTCCACATTTGGGAAAGTCGAACAAAAATCGTCTCCCAAGAGCAAAACAAAATCTAGACCACATCGAAGTTCCCAATAGGGAGGGTTCGAATATTTTCCAAAATGGCTACTCCATGTAGAAAGGGTTGCGCCCTCCAGAGGGAGGGTGTACGGAGTCGCTAGTTTCGTTTTTCCCATTCGGCAAGGGTTTCGACAAACCCGCGGACTGTTTTGTGGAGTGCACGAACTGGGCGTCGGGATCTGGTTTGTTCTTCCAGAGTCTACAAGCCTCTAGAGACACGAATGGAAACAATGGTTTGCAAACTGCATACACAGCGAAAGCAATCCCAAGACACCATTTGCATTCTCCATCGTTTGCCAAATGTCGTGTACCTCCAAGTCTTTTTCGCATTTCGGCGCGCTAGGCTTGGGAGCGCTAGCCTCGGATGCACTAGTCTCGGAACCAGTGTCCGAAAACGCGCTAGTTCCAACCTCCACCAAACGGTCTTCTAGAAACCCCAGACACGACTCCAAATTCGCCAGCAAACGCTCCAAACGAAGTTCCACATCCAGTAGCTTGCGATCCAAACGGATCCCCAAGAAATGCAAACGCGTAGATTCGCCGGCTGGGCGGGCATCTTCTAGAGGGGTATTCGCAAGGGGAGGTTCTTCTAGAGGACCAGGTGGGTCTACATTCGCAATGGGAGGTTCTTCTAGGGTGGGTTGTGTACTGCTAGGTTTCGGGAGTTGCACTACTAGCTTCGTCCAGAATTTTTTGGAGTCTTGCGCTACCAATTCCGTACTTCTTTTTGATGTTGCGGGCTGTGGTCGTTCCACGGGTGGAAACAATTTCTCGCATGTTTTTCGGAGACAAGTAGGTTTTCGGCATTGCTACAAAAGCGTCTTTCTAGACACAGGGGAACATGTGTCCAACAGGGAATCTCAAAGTGCTTGGAATGTGCGAGACGCCTGGGGGCTTCCCCAGGAGAAACATATCCGCAGGTGGTATCATTTTGACTCCCTCTATACTACTCAAACAGATGGGACCCCAATTCAAATCATGATTTGCAACTTCGCTGAAGGATGTCTGGCACCCAGTCATTAAGTGCAAAGGCACGACACTTGTCTTATCAGCTCATTCACAAACACCACATCATACAAAACACTTGTCACATGGATTCACCAGTGGGTGTACAGTACAAAGTCCAGTGACATGGTGTGTAATTTCATCGCGTAACATTTGGTCAGGTGTGTATTTTTTTACTTTAACCTACGTTTTCTGGGGAAAATAACTACCTGTATAATATATGTGAAAATCACTACAATGGAAGAAATTGAATGTATGTTCTCGCACCCTCTTCCAAACTCCATTCACAATTCACACCCCCTCTGCATGAATCTGGATACTCCACTGCAGTGCAAAGTCGCAGATAAATTTTTGACATACAGCCGTTTGAATGTGTACTTGTGTGTGTGTAATATTTCTCAGACTTTTTCAAGGCAATGATTTCTGTTTCGATGTAATGTATGACCTGTCGTGAATTTCACTCACAAGTTCATATTGGTGCTTTTAGGAGTATTTGATATCCAGTATACATTTTCCATGGCTTTCACATTCTGTAAAACCGTCTGGAGTTTCGACAATGAAATGGAGAAATGGCAAACATTTTCATGTGTCTGAATGTGGATTATTTCTGGCACTCATATCTTTGGCTTATAACGTCGTTCAAATTGTACTGCGTCAATTTTATCGAATTTAAGATTGCATATTTCATTACTTGCAGGATGTTGAATGTAATATCTTTATAATGGAAAGAGAGAGTTTAATGAAACATAACGCAGTAAATGCTTAACAGGTTGCCAATTAGTATCCCCTCGCCGATAGGCAAGAGCTGGTATATCGTTAGTCCATGTACTGCGTACGTATGTACGTACGCTAGTAACACCTTTCATTTTTCAATAACTTGTGAACTGCTTCCACGATTTTGATATTATTTGACCATAATGTGTGTCTATGGATGGAGAATGGTTTAGCATATGAGTACTCATATGACCCACGTTCGACCGCCCAAGGTCACGGAGTACTTTTTATGCCCCCGCTACCGAAAGGTACGGGGCATATAGTGTTACCAGCGTCCGTCCGTACGTCCGTACGTCCGTCCCGTACGTCCCGATATTATTATGCCCCCGCTACCGAAAGGTACGGGGGCATATAGTGTTACCAGCGTCCGTCCGTACGTCCGTACGTCCGTCCCGTACGTCCGTCCCGTCCCGTACGTCCGTCCCGTACATCCCGATATTATATTCTTTAGTAACTTCTACATGGCTTCACATATTATGTCAATATTTATACACGTGATACATATGAACATCCCTTACACACTGCACGTTTCTCAATCCTACAATAACTTCTCAATACTTTTGCCAATCGCTTAAATATTTATACACATGATACATATAAATATTCCCTACACACTCCACCACCCAGTACTTCGACCTTGACCTTTGACCTTCACCTTTTCTACTTTAAATGTTTACTTAGCACTTTGGCACAAATCTATGTGCACGTTTCTCAATCCTACAATAACTTCTCAATACTTTTGCCAATCCCTTAAATATTTATATACATGATACATATGAACATGCCCTACACACTCCACCACCCAGTACTTCGACCTTGACCTTTGACCTTCACCTTTTCTACTTTAAATGTTTACTTAGCACTTTGGGACAAATCTACATGCACGTTTCTCAATCCTACAATAACTTCTGAATACTTTTGCCAATCCTTTAAATATTTATACACATGATACATATGCACATGCCCTACACACTCCACCACCCAGTACTTCGACCTTGACCTTTGACCTTTTCTACTTCAAATGTTTACTTAGCACTTTGGCACAAATCTAAGTGCACGTTTCTCAATCCTACAATAACTTCTCAATACTTTTGTCAATCGCTTAAATATTTATACACATGATACATATGAACATGCCCTACACACTCCACCACCCAGTACTTCGACCTTCACCTTCACCTTGTTATGCCCCCGCAACCGAATGGTGAGTGGGGCATATAGTGTTACCGGCGTCCGTCCGTACTCGGGTAAATGGCTTGTAATCAAATATGCCTCGTTTTCTTTGGCTGCCAGCGGGGGCATTCGTGTGCCGACAGGCCACATTTATAGTTTATTATCAAGGCTGCCAGCGAGGGGATTAGCTTCGTTTAATGGTGCCAGTGCGAGGGGATTAGTTTCGTTTAATGATGCCAGTTCTTGCATTATGGTATAGTTTGCTTTAATCTAACAATTTTCTGGTTTTGACGAAGAATCGGTTACCATGGATGTGAATAAAAATCTAAAGAACGTGAATGTATGGTGTGATATATATCATCGAACCGGTATGTCACTTCTATGGTGTGATACATATCATCGAAATCCGTCCGTTTGCTTGGAAAAGTTTCAAGAAAATTTACTGTAAAAATGACGTCACAGAATACATCACGTCGGAAAAGCAGGTTTGGAAACCACTGATCCCATACCCTGATATCTATAACTTTACATGCTACTTGCAAACATGTAGTTGGCCTCAATAATAATAACATACACTCAAAGCGTTCTTTTATAACATGATCATTCATGTTATAATTGTTCTTGTATATATATAGAACGATGTTAGTTGACGAACTTTATTACGCTTTGATCGATGTAGGCTACACGGCCCTTAAACACCGTATAGCTGGCACAAAGGGTATGATCCGTCTGGCCCAAGATTCTCTCGAGACGTGGCGCGAGGACGAAAAAGCGGCCACCCTTTTCGCAAAGCGGATGTTAGATTCACCCACCAATCCTGGGGGATTGGATGAATTAGATTTCTCCGCGTTCCTTCAGAACTTAACCTCCAAAACCAATCGCGATTGGAATTGTACTTCCAACAAAGGTTTATTATTAACGACGCAGTTACCGGACGAACTGGCGAGGGCATGTTGGAGATTGTCCGCTATATTAGAATACTTCGCATACGATGAACACGCACAAACTTGATACCAAACTAACGCGCAAGCTAGCGAATACATACTATAGCCCACGTGGCTACTGGAAGGGACTCGCGGCCATCAAGAACCTCGCGGCGGCGACCAAGGTTTCAGAAAACGCTGTCAAGGAATGGCTCAAGAAACAGGCCATCTGGCAGATCTATTTACCCGCGCCTCACAATATTCCGCGCCCGAAATTCGACGTGCCGGTGCCGAACCAAGTTCACCAAGCGGATCTCCTGTTTCTCCCTCACGATCGCGTCGGTCGCAAAACGTACAAGTACGCACTGACAATCGTTGACGTAGCGAGTCGTTATAAGGGGGCTGCGCCGTTGGCCACTAAAGAGTCTAAGGAGGTGGCCGAGGCTCTTTCCCGAATATATAAGAGGAGTCCTCTCAAATGGCCGAATCTTCTCCAGGTCGATCCCGGCCGCGAGTTCATGGGCGCGGTCTCTCATATATTGTATAAGCACAAAGTTTCTATCAGACGCGGCCGCGTCAACATCCACCGGGACCAGGGGATTGTGGAGCGGTTCAATCGAACACTGGCTGAGAGACTGTTCGGACACCAATATGCCAAAGAACGTGTAGACCCTCATTCGCGATCGACCGAGTGGGTGGCCAGGCTGCCCGCCGTGGTCTCCGCACTGAACGGAGAGGTTACCAGATTGATAGGTAAGAAGCCTGTAGATGTCATCAAGTCTAAAAAGGTGACGAGCAAGCCCTCTGCCGTCTCGCGCGGACGACCCGTTGGTTTAGAGGAGCAACGACTTCCATCGGATGTTGACGTCCGGTACCTCTATGAACCGGGAGAGCTCGAAGGTGGCAGCCGCCGCGCAACTGATCCCGTGTGGTCTCTGAATGTATATCATCTGGATCGCTCTATTACCAAACCCGATGAGCCCGTGCTCTACTATTTGGCTGATGGTCCATCTCGCGGTTTTGTTCGCGAAGAACTTCTTATGGTACCTTCTGACACCCAGCTACCCCCGATTGCTTAAATCAAGAGAGGTTCTGTATGTATTCCGTCTGGTAACACGCGTCTTTTATCGTAGTACGCCGAGAGTCCTAATTTTTGTTGACAGTTCGTTTTCATAACGCCGTCTTTCATTTTAAATCCTCTATTTTGTGCTACATCTATAATGTGTTTTCCATCTTCTGTAGTTTCACTTAGTACTCGTTTATATATATCCCAATTTAAATTGTTAGTTCTCTTGGACATTCCTTTCGCAGAGTTTTTATTAATTAATTCTTTAGAATTATCAAAATTAGTTGAATTAAATTTTTCTACGAAATAACACTTACTAGATAACGCTATCGCCCTATCTCCGCTGAATTCCATTTTGAAAAGTCCTGACTCTCTTTCGCTCCATTTATCCCAAGCCAACCATTTCTTTTTTTCTTTTTCAAACTCATCTAGTAAGTTAGGTCTAATCAATTCCTCTATCGTTTTTCCACTAACTCCTATATACATACTATCCGTGTCCATCTGTATTAATTCAAAGTCTTCTCTTTTTACGTATTTGTCTAGAAATTCGTAGTAAAATTCCAACATTCTCAATTTAGCTAGTTGATAAACAGCTATTCGGTTTTCGGGAAGATATTTCGTACGCATCTCCTATCTCGTCCAAATCGTCAAAGAATGCAGATCTTAACGCTTTGTCAACACAGGTTTCGTCTTGTGTATATGTCGTATTTAAATGTCTCTCTTTTGCCTCTGTCATTTTTCCACAACACGAATTGCCTAATAATTTAATTATATCCGCTACTGGTTTCTTATTTGGTTCTACATCGCCTGTTCGTCTTGCGGCTGTAACTTCTTTTGCGAACCATTCGAAGGGTTTACCACTAATATAATCTATAACACGATGAACTCCCGTTATTTCTAGGCCGTGTTTTAAATACCATTGCAATAGTGGCGCGTACAGCAGTACTTTGGTGGCCGACATAGATCCCACCAATTTTCTTCCATTTCTTCTAGTTCTTCCAGTATCTTCCAAATATTTTATCATGTGTTCTGGAACCTCATCAACATCTACTTCTCTGTTTATAAAAAGTGGAGACATTTCAGAAAACTTATCTTTTAAGTTGTGTGGAACTTCTATATCCACCTCCGCAAACCCAAACCAGTCTCCAAATAAAACTCTTTTACAAAACATTTTAATAAATTTAGGATTATGTGGGGTATCTATATGGTGTATAGTTTCTCTCCCACGCGGCATATCTTTATTTAACGTAGATAAATATAACGCGTTTGCATCATACCCCAAAATAGCCTTGCAAGGCTTGTTAATTCCTGTGGAATTAGATCTAATATTTGAAACACCGGCTTCTGCATAGCGTGTAAATACGATTGATGGACCCCCGACTAGAGCGTCTTTCATCATTTCGTATGTTTCTTCTTTTTTTGCATATAGAGCCCCCTCCGGTATAACCACCTTTATATATTTTTGTTCTTTAATGGTTCCTCTCAATAAATATTGTATAGCCACACCCGGTAGTGTTACCGCATCTTTGAAAATATCCACACCTCTGTGTTTATAAAATTCACACCTTTTTTCCACCGCTTCTAGGAACGGTGCTACATCTAAATCGTTATAATATTTCAACCAATCTCTGAAAGTTTTCATATTCTTTTCTTCGAAAATTCTACGACATTTACTTAATTCTGTTTCATCTAGTAACATTTTCCCCGATAGTTTGGAATACCAATTCTCTATATCAGGCAGTCCTGGGTTATCAAGTTTGTCTGGAGAATCGAAACACTCGTAAGGAAAGAAAGATTTATGTCCTTTGCAGTCGTAGGCTTTTATCCAACTATCGTAACTTACACCCGGTCCTAGGTAAAGTATTACATCAAGAAATCTGAACTCCGGAGTAAATAGAAATATTGTTGCGTTTGCCCGTTTTCCGACCATTACTTTCTTTGTTGTTGATGCCAATTCGCCTACTAAATATTTCTTTATTAAGTTTATATCGCGTACTTACTGCTGTTAAAACCTATAACCGGTACTTGCTCTATCCACTGTTCGATATTGGCGATTTGGTTTTTACGTAAATGTTCTGTATTAAACCCATATCTCAACCATACTTCTTCTCTTATAGCTTTTCCCCTGACTTTCAAATCTTCTACGAATTTTTCTATAAGTTTTGCAGGATCTTTATCACAAATATGAGTTACTGTTCCTGAGAAATTATCTCCTATACTAACGCTTACCGGAACGTGCTCAGCTTCGTACTCTAAACTATTACCTAGCGTTTTAAATTCTGGGTTGAGATACGCCTCAAAATCATATACTATCTGATATGGATAAAGAGTAGTGTCGCAACCGATCTTTATATCTTTACCCGTTCTTTGGAATTCGCATTCCCACATAACTACTAGGTTGAATACTTTGCTTCTTCTAATAAATGTATCTCTTCTCTTCTCTTTCACCCCCGTGTCCGCACTGTTCGTGGTGAATGTGAATTCCCTCCCGCTTTTCCACAGAATACATCCAATCGATCGCCCCATAACTGTTAGAACTTTTTGGGTAAAACGCTTTCTCGAACGACGAACGCGGGCGCTCTAAATAATTACCATCACATACTATTTTTGTCTCACCTTTCATACATTTTGGTCCGTGTCTCTTCATATTACTCGCTTTCGTGGATTTCTGTTTGCAATTATCGCAGGCGTAAATTTTAGATAGGTTTTTAATTTGGTTTTTTATCAGAAATGCGTGATTATTAAACAGTCCTATTGTCATTGGTTTATTACCTATTTCCTTGTAGTGTGCTGGTACCTTTTTCAACCACCATACGTCACATTCGGTAGGTTGATACACTTCTATACCGATTTTAAAAAAACTCTTCAACCTTTTTCAGGTCTGAAAAAGGAATTGGTGAAACCACATTACTACCGAAATATTGCTTACTAAATTCTCTCGCTTTGTCCGTACATCTGTCGGGTCTTTTACCTGTCATATGCATCGCTAAACATCTGAACAGACAAAGGTCGTCATTATACTTATCCAAAGAATACATACCTTTTTTATTCTTCAACCATTCTGGAAGTTCTCCTCCTGCTGCTTCTTTGGATTGTAGTCCCAAATATATTCCCCTACTGCCCTGTATTAGCTTTACGAAAACCTCTACCCATCTTACAAACTTCCACTTTGTATTCGGTCTGTCTATTTTATCGGACATTGTTCGTGTTTGCTCCTTATCTGACAGCCATTTTTTAACGGTTTTCATTGATGATAGTGGTTCGCTACCACCGAGATTTTTGTGAAATATTAGAGTTATAGGTTTTCTATTTTTAGTTTCCTCCATATGTTCTAGCTTGTAAGAATATGAATATCTCAAATAAAAATTTGTTGTTAGATACGGAGCGAGTTTATCGGACATGCGTTCAGACTCGTTGCTGTCAATGTTTTTACGAAAGTATAATGTAACTACCCGTCTTCCATTTTCTACCTTTTCCAATGTTTCATCATGAGCCCCCAATATTTCTTTACCTTTTTCCACTATCGCGCGAACGATATATGTTTTCTTATTATTTGGTATTGGGTCACCTGTGCGTCTAATTTGGGACAAATTATTGGTGCTTGAAGGTTTTATTACACTAGCCCTTAACCCCGCAATACTTTCTTTTTGAATTCTGTTACCAACTTCCTCTGCTAGTGAGAGGTCTTTAAAGGCTCCTCGTTTGTGGGCGCGGGTAAACCGCTTCATAAACGCCTCATTCTTTGTGGCGTTTATCAGATTTGTCAACCCCCTAACTCTCAACCGTTTACTATAAGTAATCCCTAGAGATTCGGCTTCTCTTCTCAAACTTTCGATTTCTGGCGTTATCATATTTTCTATTGTTATAACCTATGAAATTTATCTGTTCAATTGGTCGTGAAAACATTATGTTTTTTTCACGTCCAATTGAATATAAACATATACATATACATATATAATGGAGTGTGAGACTTGTTGTAAGACGTTTACACGTAAAGACTATCTACGAAGGCATCTAGCGAGACGTAGAAAAATTCCTTGTGTCCCCCCGCAATTTCAATGCCCTAGATGCCCTTGTAAATTCGTTAGTGCCCAAACTCTTTGTAGACATAAACAACTACGCTGTCAGGTGGCTAAAGGTGAACGTGGTAGACTAGAGCATTAATTATTTTCTCAAAAATTCATAAATTTGCTGTCGGGAGACAATTTCCTCGTTAACCATTTTTTGATTTTTCGGGGGTGGTGGGGGTATTATAGAGGGTTGTAAATGATATCACAGTAGGTGGTATCATTTTGACTCCCACTACTACTGATGTTATATGTACAAAAAGACTTAGCTCTGACTGACATTGCCACTGAATTCTGCTTCACGGCTAGCCGGAGCATTACATTTTGGAAGTTTAAGTAGTTGTTACGCGAGGACGCAAGTTAAAGCTAGAACAGTCTACGTCAACAAATTACAACTCTGTCAGTGTGTGAAGCGTTTTACGAGGCCCTGGTGGTCAGAATGTAGCCGCGGTGTCATTGCACCTACTTAGTCAACTTCTATACACCATAAGAGATCATACGTGTTCGGCCGGTTGCATTAATATGACTCTGACACACACACATTGGGACTTGGTTATTACTGTCTTCTTATCTTCACATGATTGTGTGCCCACGGTCGACAAAATGTGCATGCATCTTAAAGGTACATGCCCACTCAGTAGGCACAAACTGTTCTTTATAGGAATTAAATAAGTGTATAATTGTGTCACTATTCCACCAGTTCTAAAAATTACGAGTGCCCAATATACAGAAAAAATCATATAGTAAAAAACATTTTACTGATAGTGACGCGCGGTGGTATCAGGCTATTTTCATATGCAAATGAGGCACGCCATTTTTTAATTATTTATACTAATTAAATGCGTCACCTGAAAAAATAATATGTTCGACAGATTATAAAGTATGATCATTGCACATCAGAAAATAAATACAGAGAATACATAGTAATGTCCGTTAATATTTTAAGGACACACGGTTATCGCCCCTGATATCAGTGTGTAAATTTGCGTCTGATATAAAATGTATAATAATGCCAATTAATACGCGGGATAATTGTGAATGAATGTTTATTTTGCCAGAAAATGTCTCAGATGATGTCTCTGATATAAAGAGCATGTTGTGCCTGCTGAGTGGGCATTTACCTTTAACACGTTAGCCACCTTCCTAGTTCAAGATCACCATGCACAATCTTACATGTTACAGGCATACACTGTTCGTTATTCAGTCAGCAAATTGTTATTATCGCCACTACATATATGAAGACAACCTACTTGTGTGACACCCGGCCACAAACGTTTTATTAAGGTCCCTTGCCCATCGGCAGCCCATAATTACAATGTACTACGGTATTGCAAATGTTCACATAAATGGTGGATTCGCCACCGTGACTCGGTAGGTCTACCAGTTGTTACTTATACATCCACCAATTAGTGTCATAATTATCATTGTGATAGCATGACTATTAGTAACGGAGACATATCGACAATGACACTGTGAAGTCAGCATATGTGTATCATGTAGTTGGTCTATGTGCCGAGTTCATTGTGTCGTTGTCGACAGGCCAGATCTTGACTCGCCAGCTATGTCGCACCAACATGAAATTGGTAGCTACGCCCCTGTATAATAATGATGAACTTAGCACGCGGAAACGTCTTGAATTTCTCTACACGCAAGAATAAGAACGCTCCAAGGGCGCATATATTAAATGCGACAGTGTATACTGGAACGACGGAAAACGACAAACTTGTGCTAATAAACGGAGGCGTATTGAATCAGAAATTGAACATGCAAACATTAAATATGCACAGAAAATCAAATCTCAAGAAACAAACATTGAAAATATGACAGAACACGAAATTAAAGACAAATTGAAACAGCTAGGTGTGAAAACGAAATTACGTAAAAGGGAAAAGTTGATACAACTGCAGTGCTGAGGAACAGCTGCTAGTTTGCATTACACATTATACCCAAGCAATGGGCCGTCCGTATTTCTATGTACCGGTTACGGGTCAGGGTGTGTACTTCCGTTTTGTTTCATTATTCCATTACTTATATAGAGGAGTTTATATGAGTGATTGTTTAATATGATATTTATTAAACGAGTTAACTGAGATAATAAAGCAACGAGGCTCTGCCGAGTTGCTTATCAACTCTGTAAAGGATTATGATAAATAATACACCATGGTAATACACTGACTCCCAGTGCCCATAATATGCAGTCAAACTAATTGATACCGATGGTTGTTGCGACCAGTGTAAACACATTAGACTGAAAATCTGTAAAGACAGAATGATGAGGGTTTGCGCTGTTCGCAATTTAGAAAGTGAAATATCCACCACATGTATATAACAAATAGTGTTAATCCTGATTATTATGGATGAGTGTTCTATCGGATCATGAGTCAGCTGGTCGCACGTTGCATAAATCCCATTGTTGTCACTGATAGCGCTACCAGACGAATGTAGCATAGCCTACCCCGGGGTATATTCTGGCCTCGGCTATTTTATCCCTCTCTAGTCCAGATTAGACCCCGCTTATTTGTGTCCGACTAAGTCTGAATTTCAATATCCAGATTTTATTTCAATAGTAAATCAAACAAGGCTTTCGCACCGAGGTGTGAAACAGCTTAGGCCATTGTATATCACGGGGTATAAGGTCACCTTGCGAAAACTAAACTAAAATTAAATAAATGCTGGTAAATAACAAAAACAAATATATATATAAAACCCAATTAACAACACAAAATCAGCAACCACGGTTATCATGATAGGTTAATATAGCATTCTGATACAGCACACTAACATAGGGTGAGGGTGGCACGTCAAATACCATACCGTCAGAAATCACTTTCTTCTTCTCTTCTCTTCTCTTCTCGATGGTGATTAGGTAGGATTGGGACTAAATGTGACTATAAGTTAATTACGTAGAGCACACTTGCTAGACATTAGTGACTCAGATAGTACACTCGCCACTTAATTTCATTTGACCAGTCCGTATGCCACTCAAAACGCACAAATCACGTAAACTAGTATGGGTTCCCCTCAATCATCTATAATCGATACCCAGCCATACTATATCACCCACATATAAGCTGATGGGTGCTATAGGAGGCCTAACATTATAGGTTACCATACCTGCATAGATTCTCCTATATTTGACGCACATTTTTGGAGCCTGAATTATAAATGCAACATTTATCAAAATTCGGAAATATAAACCAGACCGACGACCATCGGCCTGCTTCTTTACTGGGCTATATATCCCGGGTATGGAAGGTGTCCGAGCCAATTCCCACCCTTAAATATGAGCCGAACGAACGAACTGCACACCAGGTATAAAAGTTTTTCGAGCCAATTCCCACCCTTAAATATAAGCTTCATTCAAAATGTGCACATAATTCAAATGCAATTTGAAGATATATATTTTCTGAGGAATAAATAAGAAACCGTTTAATAAACTGTAGTTTATTTTCTCTCTGAGCATGCAAATCTTTCATCAAAGCTATATTATATATTTTTAATTGAAATAAAACAACCATTACAATCGAACATATTTGTCTCAAATGTCGCATATTAGCCAATTCGCAGTATTGGAATATTGACAAGCACACATAATTATGATGTCTGTAAAACTGACCACAACCGACGGACACTAGTGGTCAATTTCGCAGGCAATACTGAATTAATTACTCCTATATTGTCTCGCGGTGAACGGGAGACAACTGATGTAATCACTTTTCCCATACCTGGAAAAGAGGCGTAACTCTTGCTATCAGCACAAAATAGTTGCACATGTTTCCACCGCCGTTACTTTTCTGGATGTATAATTATACCCCCCCCCCAACACCACAACTCTGGTATACTGGAGTCAGATTACTGTCCGTCCGTCCGTCCGTTCGTCCGTCCGTCACTAAACTTAACATCGGAGAAATATTGTTATAACTTCTATTTCCATCATCTAAAATGCTTAATATTTAACACAAGCATTCATGTAAGGCTCTACTTTGTGCCAAATCCACGACCGTCCAACCCTGCTGATCCCAAGGTCAAGGTCAAATACTTAGTCTCTTTACAAAACATTTTAACATCAGAGAAATATGTTATAACTTCTATTTCTTTCTTCGAAAATTCTTAATATTTCATGCATGCATTCTTCTAAGGCTCTACTATCATGCTGTGACAAATCCCCGCTGATCTCGCGATCAAGGTCACATACTTAGTCTCTTTACAAAACTTAACATCAGAAAAAATCGGTTATAACTTATATTTCCTTTCTCGGATCTGCTTCACATTTCACACACGCATTTCTCCAATGGACCTCTACCATCGTGTGACAAATTCACGTTCGTGCCGCCCCCGCTAAGCACAGAGTCAAGGTCACAAGCCCACACACTTGAATTCCTTTTACATATTTAGGTGTACCTGGGCCCACGCGGGGGGGTATTCTGTAAGCCTCGCTTACTGACCAATATAGTTCTCACGTTTCTGGATGTTTCAAGTCTAATTCTCCATGTTTACCCACAACATCCACGTTGGTAGTTGCATTAACGTTACGTCGCGAAATCTAATGACAATCCCGAACATGGCTAAAAATAACATAAACCGTTGACAATAAACTTACCTTAGACATCACAGAAAATGTAGATTTTCTTCTTTATGTTGTCGTAAATCTTGGAATAGTGGAAATCGCTGGAAATTCGCTGGATAAATAATATTCAGAGAACTCTAAATGCACGTCTTTCCTAAAGCGTAAGTCGTTGGAAAGTGACTTGACGTCCGGTACGTTACTATGGAGCTAATCTTACTGTGACGTCACATCCGCTGAGGTGAAAGGTCACACGACGTCAATTTGGCGCCACTTTTACTAACGGGACGCCAAAACTGGAGAAATTGTTAACGGACGGACGCACAGATAGAGTAACGTTATACTACTCACCGTGTTTCGTTGTCCGTAACGGAAACGACAAAAAATGCTCTCAAACAAGAATGTGTGCAGACTGGGGTCCGTTTCACTAAATTTCCCCCGACTAAGACGTTCGTACTAGCCAGAGCTGCAGATACGGTTTAATGAGCATTTTACCCATAACAAAAGTTTTCAAAGCTGAAATTATATTTTCAAATAGTATTTCACCACCAAATTGAATTATAGTAGTGAATACTAAAATTATTCCAAAGTTTCATAAACATGTGGTGTAGGACAACATGTTTTCAGCTGCAATTTTATAACGCTGAAATGGTAAATGTCAATGCTGATTTATAGTCTCTCAGACCTCTTTCAATACTGATTTCCTGATGTTCAATGCTGATTTACCCCCCCCCCCTCTCCCGCCTCCCCCACTCCATCCCACCCCATCCCCTATGACACGCCGCTTTACTATTTATTCAGAGTAAAATATATCTCTTTGAGTCAATAAGATATCTCTTTCAATCTACAAGATATCTCTTTCTGACAAACAGATATCTACTTCAGTCAATAAGATATCTGTTTGTCAGAAAGAGCTATCTTGTTGATTGAAAGAGATATCTTCTTGAATGAAATAGATATCTTATTGACTCAAAGAGATATCTGTAACTCTGAAATATATATCTCTATGATAATAACAATATAGATATATGTTTCAGAGTTACAGATATCTCTTTCAGTCAATAAGATATCTATTTCAGTCAACAAGATATCTCTTTGACAGAATGAGATATCTGTTTAGATTCAATGAAACAGATATCTACTTCTGTGAATAAGATATCTTATATAGCCAAACAGATATCTTGTTGTATGAAACAGATATCTTCTATGGTGAAAGAAATATCTTGTTAAATCAATTATATATTTATTTGACTTTTTCATATAGATATCTGTTTGATCGACTACTTAACACTAACTGTTGCTCCCTGCAAGTCATATAATTATTATCCAATCAGAAAATAGTAAATAAATAAGTTGATTTTGTGGTCCATCAGCGGGATGGTGGGGACTTTCCTGGTAGGGAGAATTCATTTATACAATTAAAAAATGAAACGAAACATACATCTTATTGAAAGGCTTCAAATAGATATCTCTTTCTGAAAGAGATATCTTGTTGATTGAAAGAGATATCTTACTGACTCAAAGAGATATCTTTTACTCTGAATAAATAGTAAAACGGCGCGCCTTAACCCCCGCACATACAGACAAACACACATCCTGGAACCCTGAGAGTAGAACAGTAATGTGTACATGCCATCCATGGTGACAAAACGTTAGTGTATTCATTCACATTTGAGGTCCTGTACATGTACATGTTTGTGGAAAACTGTAACATTTGTGAACCTCATTAATTAAATGTGTGACGTCAATTTGCGAAATAAATCTTCGTATGAATTATTCTAGCGTACGTAGTTTAATGAAATGGACACCTGCGACCGTGGAATTTTCTAAGCCTTTTGTTGTATATGTTCTCGTGCTCGACATCTGGGAGCTTGATTGGCCGATGCTGAGCTGCTTTAATCATGTTAATAACACATTTTATAATCACGTGTCCAGAAAGTTGACTACTCTCCTCCCGCAATGAACTGATAGTCTAGTGTAAGAGCAGTGTACTACAATATCCCAACGGTATCCCGCCTTAGGTCTCACGGGACAGTGGGCGGCTAGCTTTAAAAAGGAGGTGGACGATTTTCTATATACTTCACTACCGACCCTGCAAGTGACACCAGTGTGTCTAGAAAACTAATTTATGAATATTTCTTGACTTTGGGAGGCTTCACTAGGTGTATTTTTTTTAGAGTATTTCATAATTCTATGAAACTGAATGTTAGCTCGGGTTGATTTTGACATCTTGGAAAATGGCGCATGCTATGCTGTCTCGCCGGTACGGTTTCGCGTCAGAATTTAAGGTATTTTTTGGGCATTTGTAGCGAAAATTTGAGGTGGTTATGACCCCGCTTTGGAATCATTGTCAGGAAATGGTGTGGTGTTACAAGTGATAGAACAAGACATATCAAAGTGTCTGTGCCTCATGTTTTCATGAAAACAATTCCAACAAGTTCAGTCGTGTTGAAATTTCTGTTAAAAAATAGGTGGGTGGGGTAACTTTGTAAAACAATAATTAAGCACACCTGATGCGGTTACTGCATTTTTATTGTGGTGTTCGATTTGTACTTCATTTGCGAGTCTTTTTCAATATTTGTCGCAAGAGCCTCCTTAACTGATTGTGAGAGGCGGTGATTTTTATAAGTTGCCCGCCGCCCTCAGAAAAGCAATACATTTTGGCTATTTACAACCATCCAGTGATGCCTTAAGGGAAAATTCTGATTGTTCAAGGTGTCATATTTCACCTCCAACCAGTATTGTTTGACAGAAGAACATGTGCCAAGATAACATGCAGCATTTTTAGTTTACTGCACTCAAATATGCAGGATTCAGCAGGGCTAGAGGTAAGCATGGTATTTTGCAGTCGATACACCAAAAGGTAACATCGAGTTTCGCCATTTTGGGGGTGGGCGATATAGTCGAGTAGAAACAGGAACGAACCTTGCAGTAGGGTACTACTAATGTTTTTTGATTGTTTTTGATCACTTGTGGTATTGTGAATCCAAAACCGCCGAGTGCCACTTTGTCACTCTTTAGCATTTTCTAAAATCCAAGATGGCGCCCAAAAAAGCTGCCAAAATATCATAAAATAATAAAAGCAGTACATATGCCGAAACTACTCACCATATAGTTACCAAAACATAGCATTAGGTCCAGTGCAATTTTAAAAAAATAATGAAAAAATTAATTCAATATGGCTGCCAAGATCGCGGCCAAATTTGGTAGAATTAGGTAAAAAATGTTATAATAATAGACAGTAATCATATCCTTACGGA
The DNA here is from genome assembly GCA_029237695.1 of Conchocele bisecta. NCBI lineage: Eukaryota > Metazoa > Mollusca > Bivalvia > Lucinida > Thyasiridae > Conchocele > Conchocele bisecta. The sequence continues at coordinate 14,122,678 of CM055270.1, read as the reverse complement.
GAGGATGTACAACAGTATTGCAAATAAATTACGGTACTGTAACTTCGTGTAGTATGTGTTCTTCATCTCAACAATTCAAGATGGCTCGTAAAATGGCCGCAATAAGTTGTAACAAGAAAATGAGATACTATTGAAACTAATATATTTTCTGGATTGTCGTCATGCTCAATTGCTCGGCGTTTGGCGATTGTGCTGGACTCGTGGTAAATATTTCATGGCCGGGCTTAGTTCCGACGTGGCAAGTAGCAATCTATCTGGTACATTAGGCGACATCACCAAAATAAGTGGTTCCAATAATCATTAAAATGGTACGGGGGTCGATTATGAAATTATTTAGTTAGTCATTTTGTAAATGTTATTGCTATGCAAATATAATTACAGATAACGCTAAACATTGAGTAGTGTATTTAAAGACTGTATATTATGTACTCCTTGTCCTGCTAAAATAATGGCAATGATCCAACGTGTATGCATATTACTATATGAACAAACCTTTCCAAACTGGGGGTGGGGGACGACTACTTTATGGTAGAAACCCAGCGCCTCACAAAACGTACGGTCGATTTTATTACCGAAACAAAACTACTGTTTTCTGTCTTCTGTCTTAGTGTTATTTTATATCACGACCTGTGTCATTCTTGACGCCCGTCTTCATTTTCATCATCCGAATCAGTTTCCTCCTGTCGTGTGTGTGGGTTATTACAGCTGCCCACTGCAATGCATTTACAGAAAGAGGTACGCGATAATGCTGCTCCATGACAGGAACACGTATGTCTGGAGCAGGCACTCTGAGTACTGCATCCACATGCCACAACTTTCATAAGCTGCGGCGGGGCCACATCAGACACACCAGTACGGGGAGTGGGTATATTGGCAACAACATCCCACCCAAAGTCGGCAATGTCCACATCAGGAGGTGATAACTTATCAGACGCTTTCCACATCAGTGTTTGTAAGTGGGCACGTTTAATGTGTTCATCCAATACAGGGTCAGTTGGTGGAAGACTCTTGATTTTTGGAGTGGCCCTCTTACTGACAAAGAGAGAGTGGCGTAGCACATTCATCGATGCATATGTTGGTTTCGCCTTGTTCAATAGACCGACAAACTTACGCCCTACAACCAGTACATCTTCTGGAGAAGAATATTATTCACCAAGCTTCTCCAAGCCAACTTCAGTCTTCAACATTGTTGCGATAGCAGATGACTTTCCCTTTCCAAACAAGAAACTGACAGTGTCGCAACTGCTTAATGCATGTGCAGTAAGAAGTTGGGTGGACTTCGGTCCAAGCTTTGTAGATGTGGCATTGATATCAATAACTCGACCGTCAGACTTCTTCATGGATATCTGCGAAGTTGTCTTCCACTTCCAGCAGAAAAACACGAGCAATGCAAATATGTCCGTGTCATCGGACACAATTTGAATGCGTTTATGTTTTTGGTGGATGAGGGACATCACATAGCTGATTATAATACAGTCTGCCTCTTTGTGTTTATAAACACAGGCTTCTTCACCTACCATAGTTACCTTTGTGGAAACACAGGCTTCTTCACCTACCATAGTTACCTTTGTGGAATCGTGTTCAGAACAGAACACGTTGATCAACTCTCTTTTGTTGTGTGAACTCTTCATTATTGTGTCTCTGGTAGGTAAACTAGTCTCAAGGGTGAGATTGAATGTACGGCATATAGTAGATCCAGTTCGCCGAATACGTTCATGGGTTTTTATTGACCTATCTATATATTTATCAAATACCACTATAACCGTGTGGTCCTTTTCGACCGCCCTTGAAAAGTTCTGGAGAAGATATCTGACTGTCCCTGTTTTCGGCCATGTTATGTGGTACAGCATTTCATTTCCATCTACGACTTCAACCTCTGGAACAATGATTTCGTCGCACCAGACTGCAAGTTTGTGCAGCAGTTGTGACTTTGAGCTCTTTCGCATGCTTCCATACTCATCAAACAATGACGGTGGGAGGGGTGCAAGTTCAAAACACAACACATTCTCAAGAGACACATCTCGTCTCTGAGACAGTACCAGCAATCGTGCATACAACTTCTCCATGTCATATACTGTTTTATCACCAACCTTTACACCTTTTTTCATGGTCTCCATGGTTACTACTTTGGAGGAGATGGTGTTATAGAACCCAGCCGGTAACTGTCTCTTGAAGTCTGATGCCATGCACTCGCAAATGGCTAGAGCATTATTCACGTTTACCTTTTCATCTGCAACATGTCCATTTACGATGTTGAACAGTACTTCGTTGTCGTTTTGTTCCAATGGATGGGGATACTTCTCTAGTTCCTGTTGTATTTTCTTTCGATCCATTGCATCCAGTTTCCTCCTGTTCTTACCCTCTTCCTTATGTGTGTCTGTTCTTCTGTCATACTCGTCATCCTCGTGATCACGAAACATATATATCGTCCATGGCCAGGGACACAGCGTTGCAGATGTGATATGACAGAATCCATCGCGCAACCTGGTCAGGAGATAGCGTCAAGCCAACCAGGGCACCCTTTGCTTTCCCATGACGAATATATGTTTGTTCACCGAACTGGTCAGCGAAAACACCATTCCATGTCCCATCCATATGCCTACACACATGGTGCCCTGTGTAGAACACAGCTAGTGCCTCCTCATCCAACTGAGTCTGGAACTCGATCAGATGCCAGGTGATATACCTCGCATAGTTCCAATGCCCGGCTGCGAAAAAGTAGGGCAACATCCTGGTTAAACAATACATATGCAAACCATACTTGCCTTCTCGCTCGGCTCTGATGAACATGTGCGCTAAAATTACAGGATGTATAAAACAATCCACCCACAATCGACTTGTCTTGGATGAGCGTGTAGATTCTAAAATGTCGCCTATTTCGTCAAGTGTCCTTTTCCCAGAGTCAATAGTGTTTTTCAGAAGCGCTGTTACTACCATGCGAAACCCCCTCAGTGCTTTGGGCGAAGCTTTCCCATTCAGCATGGAGTTCACACCCTTGTATGCAGCACTTAATAGTTCATATAGTCCCGAACCCTTCATTAGGGTACCGATACAACCAAGGAAGGACATTAATGTGTGCATACCACCAGGTCTCACTAACGGGTACTTCCACCATGTCGGATCGGACCACTTGATTTGAATAGCCACTTTGAATAATTGAAGGTCAGCCACTAAATGAACATATTGTTGACCATGCGACATTACTAACTCTTCTATGTACAACATACTGGTCAGAACTGTGTCTGGGTGGCTAGGCGTCGAATCTATGAGGGGACCATACAAGTACCTGGTGGCTTTAGATACGAACCCGTCCTCTCTTGCCAAATAGTTCATGTAGCCTGACCACTCGGACGGTGGTTCGTCATCATCAGAGGTTACTACTTTTGTAAGCCATTCTAAATCTGCCTTCAGTGATTTTGAGATATCATCCATTCCATGTTCTACCACGCGATACGGTACACCAGTGTGAACATCGACACTAGGCGGTAGTGGATTTTTCGGACCATCATAATGTTGGATGGTAATGGGTGATAGTTCATTAAGTTTGGTAGTGTCCATTTCTGTTTTACTGACCCTGGGTATAATAGGATGGGGTGTACTTCAGTCATCGGACTCGGCATCCTCATCAGACGGCTGTTGTGCTACCTCTACCACCAAAGCATGGGTTTCTCTACAGCCATTTGGTGTAAAAATGTTCAGGTCATAGTTGTCAATCCACGACCCTAATTCCCCTCCATTTCGTTTCAACCCCCTAAGTGTGTATGGCTGTGATCCCGTGTATATGGCTGCTGACGTTCGAAACCTGAGAACCTCATCATATTACACTGTTATTCCCGATTCGTGTAGCAATGATACCAGTTCTTTCGAACCAAAGCGGTGGTGCAGCTTCAAAGCATGACCTAGCGTTGTTTGATTGTAAGATTTCGTTACGTGCCCCTGGATCGACTGTGCTAGGGTTATCGATGCTTTGGTGGTATTTCCATTGGAAACCAAGCTTGATATCAAAGATAAAATAGTTGGACTGGTATTTTCTATTGTTTTAGACTTTCTGAATTGACTAACGTCATAGTCACGTGTTTTAGGTAATGCACGACACTCTGTTGTTATTATATCTGTTAGTTTTCCTATCATTACTTTCTCTTCCGTGTCGTCTACCTTCCAGTCGTATGGAGACTGGCAGGTGAGATTTGAAACAAATAAGACTAGCGCATCCAGAAATGTCGATTTTTACAATAACGTCTCCAGAATAATTCTGTAATTTTGGTATGAGCTCCCTACGACTTAACGTGTTGGTTGCATCCGAGTCCTCATTACTCAGCTCAATATACCTTTGGTGCAATTCGACTGAGGTCCATATGCGACTGCGGTCATTGTTCATTATCTCTGTCAGGCTAAGTAAAAGTTCATCAACGCTAACAGAGTCTGAATATCCCCTGGACTGTGCAGCATAAATGACAAATAACAGTCTCGGTGATATTGGGCGTCTGCAGCATGAAGGTCAGATCGTGCCCCGAGGATCCGGATCCTTACATCAGCTGCCTCAGAATCGCCTCTTGCGTCACAAATATTTAAAATCTTAGTCTTCAGATTCTCGTCTCCAGGTACATCTGCCGTACGGCATTGAATTATCTCCCTCCACCCAGATGGGGTTTTCTTGTCACGTGATAAACAAGGATCGCCACAGAATATGCATTGTTTCTTAAACTCGAATATCTGTAGATCTGACCTTCTACGTCTAGCTGGTGGTGCGCTGTGAGATCTTTCATCATCTGTTCCACGTCGTCTCAATGACCTACTAATGTGATATTTAGAAGTGTAAGTAGCTACACATTCCTTGTGGCACTGTACTGTCATGTTAGGATTTTTTTCAATATCATCTTCCAATAGCAGGTGAATAGTGTCACCCCTGGTCTTACTTGCTTCTATTATTGATCGTATTCTCTGCGGTCCTGACGACATGAGGGTTTTGCCATCGCGTGTACAATTTGGAAATATGCACACTGTACTGGACATTGTTCTATACTTATACCAACGTATAATATATCACGAATACGACAGTTTGATCTTAACAAGTGACGCAGAAACAATATATATACAACTAAATTATAACCAGGCCGAGGGGCTACCCTTTTACCACCTGGATACAATAATGCGCTGGAAATATATAGATACACGACAATATGTGCTTATCAGTTGTATACGACAATATGAACTCTACGCAATGGCAGTCTAAGAGAGACTGCGATGATTAGGCGCCACGACCGCTACATGTGCGTTAATACTAACTACGCATTGGTTGTAGACACGTTAACAACGCTACCATTGAAATGTGAATCACAAAAGCGAGCACACCTGTTTAGCCGTATTGCTTTTTCAACTTATCAACCTAATTACAGTATTTTCCCTATATACGGGCTGTGCTGTGCCAAACTAATGAAATTATAGCACATATAATTAGAATATTACGTTTTTAATCGCGCAAGCAAAATTTGGAGAAAAAAGCATGGCGTTGTTAAAATATATTCTGCCTATTACGGCTGTTGACGTGTGGTTGAACATGTGTTGTTGACCTCTCGCATTCCGGAATATAGAATAAGTAATACTTACGAAAGTATAGCTATCCCATTCGGAACACACATGGTGTTCAGCGATCTCCATTGATCGATTGTATTTGCTTTGTCGTGTTATTAGGACTTATATAATGAGAGCATCCTGGAACTACGTGATTTCGATTATATCTTGCTTTTGAGTACAAAATTACGACAATTTAGAATGGTAATATGTGAATTAAAGAAAATTTATATTTATTTTATACATTCAAAAGCGGCATTTTCGAGGATTTGGGGTACCAACTTTGAATGCATATACAAACAAATTGCTCAAGGATGCCAAGGTGGCACTCGGCGGATTCTGATTCAGGAGATTCCAAAGTACTAAAATCGATCAAAAAACATTGGTAGTACCCTAGCGCAAGGTTGTGCCAAATATCGGGGTCCCACTTCCTGACTAATATGCGCGCCCCATTTCGACAACAGCTTTCATTTCGTATTTTTGCATTTTTATTGTGGCGCGCGATTTGTACTTCATTAGCGAGTCTTTTTCAATATTTGTCTAAAGAGCCTCATTAACTGATTGTGAGAGGCGGTGATTTTTATAAGTCGCCCGCCGCCCTCAGAAAAGCAGTCAATTTTGTCTATTTACAACCGTCCCGTGATGCCTTAAGGGAAAAGTCTGATTTTTTCAAGGTGTCATATTTCACCTCTAACCAGAATTGTTTGACAGAAGAACATATCCCAAGATAACATCCAGCACTTTTAGTTTACTGCACTCAAATATGCAGCATTCAGCAGGGCTAGAGGTAAGCATGGTATTTTGCAGTCGATACACCAAAAGGAAACTTCGAGTTACTTTGGGAGGCTTGACTAGCTTATCTTTTAGAGCATTTCATAATTCTACGAAACTGAATGTTAGCTAGGGTTGATTTTGATATCTTGGAAAATGGCGTACTGTCTCGCCGGTACGATTTCGCGTCAGAATTTAAGGTATTTTTCGGGCATTTGTTGCGAAAATTTGAGGTGGTTACCGCTTTGGAATCATTTTCAGGAAATGGTGTGGTGTTACAAGTGATAGAACAAGACATATCAAAGTCTCTGTGCCTCATGTCTTCATGAAAACAATTCAGACAAATTCAGTCGTGTTGAAATTCCTGGCCAAAAATAGGTGGGTGGGGTAACTTTGTAACAAAATAATTAAGCACATCTGATGCGGTTACTGCATTTTTATTGTGGCGCGCGATTTGTAATTCATTTGAGTCTTTTTCAATATTTTTCGCGGATCCATTGTACTTCAATATACCAAAGGCATTCCGCCTTAGGCATAGCAGTAGCGGATCTATTGGACTTCCATATCCCAATGGTATCCCGCCTTAGGCATAGCAGTAGCTGATCTATTGTACTTCCATATCCCAAAGGTATCCCGCCTTAGGTATAGCAGTAGCGGATCTATTGGACTTCCATATCCTAAAGGTATCCCGCCTTAGGCATAGCAGTAGCGGATCCATTGTACTTCCATATCCCAAAGGTATCCCGCCTTAGGCATAGCAGTTGGGGATCCATTGTACTTCCATATGCCAAATGTATCCCGTCTTAGGTATAGCAGTGGCGGATCCATTGGACTTGCATATCCGCAAGGAATCCCACCTTAGGTATAGCAGTAGCGGATTCATTGTACTTCCATATCCCAAAGGTATCCCGCCTTAGGCATCCATTGTACTTCCATATCCCAATGGTATCCCGGCTTAGGCATAGCAGTTGGGGATCCATTGTACGTCCATATGCCAAATGATTCCCATCTGAGGCATGGCAGTAGCGGATCCATTGTACTTCCATATCCCAAAGGTATCTCGCCTAAGGAATGGCAGTAACGGATCCAGTGTACTTCCATATCACAAAGATATCCCGCCTTAGGCATAGCAGTAGCGGATCTATTGGACTTCGATATCACAAAGGTATCCCGCCTTAGGCATAGCAGTAGCAGATCCATTGTACTTCCATATCCCAAAGGTATCACGCCTTAGACATAGCAGTAGCGGATCTATTGGACTTCCATATGATAAAGGTATCCCGCCTTAGGCATAGCAGTAACGGATCCATTGTACTTCCATATCCCAAAGGTATCCCGCCTTAGGCATAGCAGTAGCGGATCCATTGGACTTCCATATCCCAAAGCTATCCCACCTTAGGTATAGCAGTAGCGGATCTATTGGAATTCCATATCCCAAAGGTATCCCGCCTTAGGTATAGCAGTAACGGATCCAGTGTACTTCCATATGCCAAAGGTATCCCGTCTTAGGCATAGCAATAGCGGATCCATTGTACTTCCATATCCCAAAGGTATCCCGCCTTAGGAATAGCAGTAACGGATCCAGTGTACCTCCATATACCAAAGGTATCACGCCTTAGACATAGCAGTAGCGGATCTATTGGACTTCCATATCATAAAGGTATCCCGCCTTAGGCATAGCATTAACGGATCCATTGTACTTCCATATCCCAAAGGTATCCCACCTTCGGCATAGCAGTAGCGGATCCATTGGACTTCCATATCCCAAAAGTATCCCGCCTTAGGTAAAGCAGTAGCGGATCCATTGTACTTCCATATCCCAAAGATATCCCGCCTTAGGCATAGCAGTGGCGGATCCATTGTACTTCCATATCGCCAAGGTATCCCGCCTTAGGTAAAGCAGTAGCGGATCCATTGTACTGCCATATCCCAAAGGTATCCCGCCTAAGGAATAGCAGTAACGGATCCAGTGTACTTCCATATCACAAAGATATCCCGCCTTAGGCATAGCAGTAGCTGGTCCATTGTACTTCCATATTCCAAAGGTATCCCGCCTTAGCAGCAGCGGATCTATTGGACTTCCATATTCCAAAGTTATCCCACCTTAGGCATAGCAGTAGCGGTTCCATTGGACTTCCATATCCCAAAGGTATCCCGCCTTAGGTATAGCAGTAGCGGATATCTTGGACTTGCATATCCGAAAGGTATCCCACCTTAGGTATAGCAGTAGCGGATTCATTGTACTTCCATATCCCAAAGGTATCCCGCCTTAGGCATCCATTATACTTCCATATCCCAAAGGTATCCCGCCTGAGGCATAGCAGTTGGGGATCCATTGTACTTCCATATGCCAAAGGTATCCCGTCTTAGGCATGGCAGTAGCGGATCCATTGTATTTCCATATCCCAAAGATATCCCGCCTTAGGCATAGCAGTAGCGGATACATTCTACTTCCATATCCCAAAGGTATCCCGCCTTAGGTAAAGCAGTAGCGGATACATTGTACTTCCTTATCCCAAAGGTATCCCGCCTTAGCAGTAGCGGATCTGTTGGACTTCCTTATCCCAAAGGTATCCCGCCTTAGGCATAGCAGTAGCGTATCCATTGTACTTCAATATCCCAATGGTATCTCGCCTTAGGCATAGCAGTAGCGGGTCCATTGTACTTCCATATTCAAAGGTATCCCGTCTAAGGAATAGCAGTAACGGATCCAGTGTATTTCCATATGCCAAAGGTATCACGCCTTAGACATAGCAGTAGCGGATCTATTGGACTTCCATATCATAAAGGTATCCCGTCTTAGGCATGGCAGTAGCGGATCCATTGTACTTCCATATCCCAAAGGTATCACGCCGAAGGCATAGCAGTAGCTGATGTATTTGACTTCCATATCACAAATGTATCCCGCCGAATGTATAGCAGTAGCGTATCTATTGTACTTCCATATCATAAAGGTATCCTGCCTTAGGTATAGCAGTAGCGGATCCATTGTACTTCCATATCTCAAAGCTATCCCGCCTTAGGCATCCATTGTACTTCCATATCCTAAAGGCATAGCAGTAGCTGATCCATTGGACTTCCACATCCCAAAGGTATCCCGCCCTACGAATAGCAGTAGCGGATCAATTGTACTTACATATCCAAAATGTATCCCGCCTTAGGTATAGCAGTAGCGGATCCATTTGACTTCCATATCCCAAAGGTGTCCGGCCTTAGGTATAGCAGTAGCGGATATATTGGACTTCCATATCCTAAAGGTATCCCACCATAGGTATAGCAGTAGCGGATACATTGTACTTAAATATCCCATAGATATGCCGCCTTAGGCATCCATTGTACTTCCAAATCCCAACGGTATCCCGCCTTAGGCATATCAGTAACTGATCCATTGTACTTCCATATACCAAATGTATCCCGCCTTAGGCATAGCAGTATCGGATCCATTGGACTTCCATATCCCAAAGGTATCCCGCCTCAGGTATAGCTGTAGCGGATCTATTGTAATTCCATATCCCAAAGGCATAGGCATAGCAGTAGCGGATATATTATACTTCCATATCACAAAGGTATCCCGCCTTAGGTATAACTGTAACGGATCCATTGGACTTCCATATCCCAAAGTATCCAGCCTTAGGCATAGCAGTAGCTGATCTATTGTACTTCCATATCCCAAAGGTATCCAGCCTTAGGCATAGCAGTAGCTGATCTATTGTACTTCCATATCCCAAAGGTATCCAGCCTTAGGCATAGCAGTAGCTGATCTATTGGACTTCCATATCCAAAATGAATCCCGCCTTATGCATAGCAGTAGCGGATCCATTGTACTTCCATATCACAAAGTTATCCCGCCTTAGGCATAGCAGTAGCGGATCTATTGAACTTCCATATCACAATGATATCCCGCCTTAGGCATGGCAGTAGCGGATCTATTGGACTTCCATATCCCAAAGGTATCCCGCCTTATGGATAGCGGTAGCATATCCATTGTACTTCCATATCCCAAATGTATCCCGCCTTAGGCATAGCAGTAGCGGATCCATTGTACTTCCATATCACAAAGGTATCCCGCCTTAGGTATAGCAGTAGCGGATCCATTGGACTTCCATATCACACAGGTATCCAGCCTTAGGCATAGCAGTAGCGGATCCATTGGACTTCCATATCCCAAAGGTATCCCGCCTTAGGTATAGCAGTAGCGGATCTATTGGCCTTCTATGTCCAAAAGGTAACCCGCCTTAGGTATAGCAGTAGCGGATCCATTGTACTTCCATATCCCAAAGGTATCCCGCCTTAAGCATAGCAGTCGCGGATCCATTGTATTTCCATATCCCAACGGTATCTCGCCTTAGGCATAGCAGTAACGGATCCATTGGACTTCCATATCCCAAAGGTATCCCGGCTTAGGCATAGCAGTTGAGAATCCATTGTACTTCCATATCGCAAAAATATCCCGCCTTAGGTATAGCAATAGCGGATCCATTGTACTTCTATATCCCAAAGATATCCCGCCTTAGGCATAGCAGTAGCGGATAAATTGTACTTCCATATCCCAAATGTATCCCGCCTTAGGTATATAGCAGTAGCGGATCCATTGTACTTCAATCTCCCAATGGTATCCCGCCTTAGGCATAGCAGTAGCGGGTCCATTGTACTTCCATATCCCAAAGGTATCCCGCCTTAGCAGCATCGGATATATTAGACTTCCTTATTCCAAAGGTATCCGGCCTTAGGCATAGCAGTAACGGTTCCGTTGGACTTCCATATCCCAAATGTATCCCGCCTTAGGCATAGCCGTAGCGGATCTATTGGACTTGCATATCCGAAAGGTATCCCGCCTTAGGCATAGCAGTTGGGGATCCATTGTACTTCCATATGCCAAAGGTATACCGTCTTAGGCATAGCAGTAGCGGATCCATTGTACTTCCATATCCCATAGGTATCCCGCCTTAGTAAGAGCAGTAACAGATCCAGTGTACTTCCATATCCTTAGATATAGCAGTAGCCGATCTATTGGATTTCCATATCATAAAGGTATCCCTCCTTAGGCATAGCAGTAACGGATCCATTGGACTTCCATATCCGAAACGTATCCCGCCTTAGGTATAGCAGTAGCGGATATATTGGACTTCCATATCCTAAAGGTATCCCACCATAGGTATAGAAGTAGCGGATCCATTGTACTTCCATATACCAAATGTATCCCGCCTTAGGCATATCAGTAACGGATACATTGGACTTCCATATCCCAAAGGTATCCCGCCTTAGGTATAGCAGTAGCGGATCCATTGTACTTCCATATTTCAAATGTATCCTGCCTTAGGTATAGCAGTAGCGGATCCATTGGACTTCCATATCCCAAAGTTATCCCGCCTTAGGCATAGCAGTAGCGGATCTATTGTAATTCCATATCCCAAAGGCATCCTGCCTTAGGCATAGCAGTAGCGGATCTGTTGGACTTCCATATCATAAAGGTATCCCGCCTTAGGTATAACAGTAACGGATCCATTGGACTTCAATATCCCAAAGGTATCCCGCCTTAGGCATAGCAGTAGCGGATCTATTGTACTTCCGTATCCAAATTGTATCCCGCCTTAGGTATGGCAGTAGCGGATACATTGTACTTCCATATCCCAAAGGTATCCCGCCTTATGAATAGCAGTAACGGATCCATTTTACTTCCATATCATAAAGGTATCCCGCCTTAGGCATAGCAGTAACGGATCCATTGGACTTCAATATCCCAAAGGTATCCCGCCTTAGGTATAGCAGTAGCGGATCCATTGTACTTCCATATCATAAAGGTATCCCGCCTTAGGTATAGCAGTAGCGGATCCATTGGACTTCCATATCCTAAAGGTATCCCGCCGTAGGTATGGCAGTAGCGGATCCATTCTACTTCCATATCCCAAAGCTATCCAACCTTAGGCATCCATTGTACTTCCATATCCCAACGGTATCCCGCCTTAGGCATGGCAGTAACTGATCCATTGTACTTCCATATCCCAAATGTATCCCGCCTTAGGCACAGCAGTAGCGGATCCATTGTACTTTCATATCCCAAAGGTATCCCGCCTTAGTCATAGCAGTAGCGGATCCATTGTACTTCCATATCCAAAGGTATCCCGCCTTAGGCATAGCAGTAACAGATCAATTGGACTTCCATATCCCAAAGATATACCGCCTTATGCATAGCAGTAGCGGATCAATTGTATTCTGTATCCCAAACGTATCCCGCCTTAGCAGTAGTGGATCTGTTGGACTTCCTTATCCGAAAGGAATCCCGCTTTAGGCATAGCAGTAGCGGATCCATTGGACTTCCATATCCCAATGGTATCCCGCATTAGGTATAATTTTGGAAAATGGCGTATGCTATGCTGTCTCGCCGGTACGCATCAGTTTCGCATCAGAATTTAATGTATTTTTCGGGCATTTGTAGTGAAAATTTGAGCTGGTTATGACCCCGCTTTGAAATCATTTTCAAAAAATGGTGTGGTGTTACAAGTGATAGAACAAGACATAGCAAAGTATCTGTGCCTCATATGTTCATGAAAACAATTCCGATAAATTCAGTCGTGTTGAAATTTCTGGCCAAAAATAGGTGGGTGGGGTAACTTTGTTACAAATTAATTCAACACATCTGATGCGGTTACTGAATTTTTATTGTGGTGCGCGATTTGTACTTCATTTGCGAGTATTTTTCAATACTTGTCGCCAAGAGCCTCCTTAACTGATTCTGAGAGGCGGTGATTTTTATAAGTCACCCGCCGCCCTCAGAAAAGCAGTAAATTTTGGCTATTTTCAACCGTCCCGTGATGCCTAGGTATAGCAGTAGCGGATCCATTGTACTTCTGTATCCCAAAGGTACCCCGCCTTAGCAGTAGCGGATCTGTTGTACTTCCATATCCAAAAGGTACCCCGACTTAGGCATAGCAGTAGCGGATCCATTGTACTTCTGTATCCCAAAGGTATCCCGCCTTAGGCATCCATTGTACTTCCATATCCTAAAGGTATCCCGCCTTATGCATAGCAGTAGCGGATCCATTGTGCTTCCAAATCCCAAAGGTATCCCGTCTTAGGCATAGCTGTAGCGGATCCATTGTACTTCCATATCCCAAAGGTATCACGCCTTAGGCATAGCAGTAGCGGATCTATTGGACGTCCATATCCCAAAGGTATCCCGCCTTAGGAAAAGCAGTAACGGATCCAGTGTATTTCCATATCCCAAAGGTATCACGCCTTAGGCATAGCAGTAGCGGATCTATTGGACGTCCATATCCCAAAGGTATCCCGCCTTAGGAAAAGCAGTAACGGATCCAGTGTATTTCCATATCCCAAAGGTATCCCGCCTTAGGCATAGCAGTAGCGGATCCATTGGACGTCCATATCCCAAAGGTATCCCGCCTTAGGAAAAGCAGTAACGGATCCAGTGTATTTCCATATCCCAAAGGTATCACGCCTTATACATAGCAGTAGCGGATCCATTGGACGTCCATATCCCAAAGGTATCCCGCCTTAGGCATAGCAGTAGCGGATCCATTGTACTTCCATATCCTAAATTTATCTGGCCTTAGCTGTAGCGGATCTGTTGGACTTCCTTATCCCAAAGGAATCCCGCCTTTGTCATAACAGTAGCGGACCTATTGTACTTACATATTCCAAAGGTATCCCGCCTTAGGTATAGCAGTGGCGGATCCGTTGACATCAATATCCCAATGGTATCCCGCCTTAGGCATAGCAGTAGCGGGTCCATTGTATTTCTATATCCCAAAGGTATCCCGCCAGTCTACACCAGTATTTAATACAACGAACATAGTACTTTGAGCAAAGTGGGAGCCTTCCACATTCACCCAATGCCATACTGTTATTGCTGTGACGGGATAAACCTAGACATGTCTTACAAAATTTGCGTGCACTGTTTCAATTTGTTGACAGTACTCGTACGCCCAACCTTCTCCCCCATAACAGAGGATAGGTTTGACCATCATGTCGAATAATTTATAAATATCTTCAGAATCAAAGAAACCGAATTTCCGTTGATACGAGTAGATCGACATAATCCACTGTGTATGGAAGCCCTGAAGGGATTTCTGACTTCAATACTTCTAACTTCATTACTTTTAACTTCCTTATTTGCAACTTCCTACTTCCTTACTTTTAACTTCCAACTTCATTACTTCTTATTTCTAACTTCCGACTTCATTACTTCTACGTTTAACTTCATTACCTCTAACTTCCAACTTCATCACTTCTTACTTCTAACTTCCTTACTTCTCACTTCCTTATTTCTAACTTCATTACTTCTTACTTCTAACTTCATTACGTCTAACTTCATTTCTTCTAAGAAGTAATGAAGTTAGAAGCAAGGAAGTTAGAAGTAAGGCAATTAGACGTAAGAAGTGATGAAGTTGGTTGGAAGTTCGAAGTAAAAAGTAAAGAAGTTAGAAGCAAGAAGTAATGAAGTTAGAAGTAGGAGGCGATGCAGTTGGAAGTTAGAAGTAAGGAAGTAGGAAGTGAGGAAGCTAGAACTATTGAAGTCAGAAGTCACTCCAGGGCTTACATAGCTTTGCGAGCCTGCGATGCTAGTGTAATTAAATTTCTGTCTAAATTCCATGAGACGAAAGCAGCATGCATATTAGTTACGGACAAGTAACTCTGCGGATGAAACGGGATTTGCAGAGATACGTGTCCGCAACTACATGTCCCTATATAGAGTAGATGGGATATGAGATATAATATTTCCACTGCCGTTACTTTTCAGGGTGTCTAATTCTCACATTTCTGGATGTTTCAAGTCTAATTCGCCACGTTTGCCCACATCATCTACCGTCGTCCCCACCCCTTCACGGGCGCAAAAGACGTTGGTAGTTACATATTAACGTTATGTCGCGAAATCTAATGACAGTCCTGAACATGGCTATAAATAAGGAAAACCGTTGACAATAAACTTACCTTAGACATGACAGAAAATGCAGATTTTCTTCTTTATAATGTCGTAAATGTTGGAATACTGCAAATCGCTGGAAATTCGCTTGATAAATAATATTCAAAGAACTCTAAATGCACGTCTTTCCTAAAGCGTAAGCCGTTGGAAAGTGAATTGACGTCCGGGACGTTACTATGGAGCTAATCTTACTGTGACGTCACATCCGCTGAGGTGAAAGGTCACACGACGTCAATTTGGCACCACTTTTACTAACGGGACGCCAAAACTGGAGAAATGGTTAACGGACGGACGCACGGATAGAGTAACATCATGATATTCACCGTGTTTAATTGTCCGTAACGGAAACGACAAAAAGATGCTCTCAAACAAGAATGTGTGCAGATTGGGGTCCGTTTCACTAAACTTTGATTAAGACGTTCATACTAGTTAGAGCTCCAGATAAGGTTTAAAGAGCATTTTACCCATGAGTGATATTTAGTGATTTTGAAAACGTGACATACATGCCAGTTTGCGACATTTGTACAGTAAATGTGTCCGCTTTGACAGTTTTACAGACTAGATAGACGTTATTTAGAGAAAATCCTCAGCCAAGTAGCTGCTCCAATGCGAAATGAGTGTGTACGGTAATTGTTGCTTGGTAGCTGTAATTCAGAGACACATTTAGATAAGACTGCATCAAACTGGTACCTCTTTAGTGGTTTGCCATTTGCGTGACAGAACAGATAAGGTGATTTTTGACACCTGATTTCAATGAACTGTATCAAATATTTCACAGGACAAATCAACCCAGCAATTGGGTAAATGGGTACATACACAGATTCTTCAGACTGACATGTTTTTGATATGCGTAAACGGACATTAACTCCAGTTTTTTCCCCATAGGACAACATTGAAATATCATCCGGACGTTGGGCGCGTTCTCCCTGTTGCATGGTTACTGGGACCAGTTCACTCACTCTAAAAAGTCCAAAAAATGCCAGGCCATATGCTGCTCGAAATAAACAAGCTTCATATGGGGAGAAACAAACTCTAGGTAGTATATTGACGATTTTCAGTAAGGTATCGTAGGTGATAGGAATACGCGCATCAAATGTCGACCTGAGACGGCGATAACCCTCAAGTGCTTTTGTTACTTTGAAAACATTTGTTGTGTCCTGCGCATCAATTAATTTATGCTGAAAACCGATGGCTGCTATATATGAACTGGCTGACGATGGGGCATAGCCGTTTTGAAATAAATGAGATAAAAATAGCAATAATTGCTCTACTGGGACGGGCCAAATATTAAGCAACGAGTAACCACTCCGAAATTCAGCAAATCGCTGTAACCCATTTCTATATGTCTTATGTGTATTGTGAGAAATGCTCGCATTCAGCAGCTGCTGTACACCCCGTTGAAGATGTGGAAGAGCTGCGCCAGGATCTCCGTCGGTGCTGGCTCTGCCGCATACATTTCTCTACCTGCAAACGCGACAAAGCATCAGCAAAAATGTTCTTATCACCAGGAATGTGTTCAGCTCTTAATACAATATTAAATTGTAAACATTTGAGGACAAGTTCTCTGAGTACTACCATAACCAATGGCGATTTTGAAGTTTGAGTGTTAATAATGCACACAACTGCCTGATTATCGCACCTGAATAACAACTTCTTATTCACAAGCTCTGGACCCCAGATTGACACAGCGACCAACATTGGAAATAATTCCAAAACTGTTATGTCCTTGGTAATCCTCTGCATTATCCACTCCTCTGGCCAAGAACTGTATGTCCATTTGCCACCAAAATAGGCACCAAACCCACAACTCCCTGCACTATCCGTATATAACGAAATATCCTCATTAGAACTCCAGAATTTGTCATGGAACATAGATATACCATTAAATGACTGAAAGAAGCGCAGCCACATATTGAGGTCCTGTCGCATTCCTGGTGAAATACGCAAATGATGATGTGGCTTTGTGAGTCCACATGTCGCATTGATCAAACGTCTGCAAAACGGACGACCTGGTGAAATGGCCCTGCACATAAAATTCAATGATCCAATCAGTGACTGAAGTGGTTTAAGCTGTATACTTCTACGGGCAAGCACGTCGGAAATTAATTGACACATTGCTTGAACTTTATCTGCAGGAACTCGCACTTGCATCAAAACTGAATCTAATTCCAGACCCAGCAAAACTATAACTGATTGCGGACCTTCGCATTTATCGATGGCCAAAGGCACACCCAATGTTACACATACACACTGTTGTGCGAAGACCCGCATAATAGAGTAACAGTCAGCTGAACCTGCTCCACCGGCTCCGAGATAGTCATCTAAATAATGCTCAATCCGCCCCACTGCTGAAGCTCTCCGAACCAGGAATTGCAAAAATGTCGCAAACTTCTCAAATAAGGCACAAGACACAGAACAGCCAAATGGGAGACATTTGTCAAAATAATACTTATCATCAAATTTGAGCCCTAGCAATTCAAAATCAAGCGGTGATACTATCATAATTCTAAATGCAGATTTTATATCTGCCTTTGCAAGCAAAGTTCCCTGTCCTAACTCTTGAATCATTTTGACAGCCTCGTCAAATCGAGTATACTGGACTGAGCACAAATGTGGGTCAATATAGTCGTTAACCGATTCCCCTTTAGGGAATGAAAGGTGGTGAATAAGTCTATATTCGCCGTTTCCTTTTTTGGGAACTAGCCCCAATGGGCTCACCCTAAAATGTTCAAATGGGGGTGATGTAAACGGACCACCGACTCGATCAGCCTCAATTTATTTTAAGATTTTATCTCTAACTATTTCTGGGTGCTCCCGGGCGGACGGTAAATTATTTGCCTCGTAACTGCATCTAGGGCCTTCGAACGCCAGACGAAACCCGCATTGAAACCCGCTGGCCAACTCCTGAGCTGCCTCCCTATCGGGGTAAACAGACAATCCTTTTAAAAGTTCTGGTACAATTACTGGTGTTTTGGCAAGATCTAATCGACTGTCATTATTACCGGTATATGGGGTGCATTGCTCCAAACCTATTTCCGGCAGTTCAGTAAACTGACTTATATTATCAGTACTCAAATTACCCGGTGATCCATGAAGGTCGTCGGGCTGTCCCACGGGAACCCCGACAGTAAGGTCTATTTCTACCTGGTGCGCGGGAGAAAGAAAAGCTGGTGAGTTGTGGGATCGGAAATGCCTGGGCCGAAGTATTTGGCATAAAGGGCTGGCTGGGTGACACACTATTCAGATGTGCAGGGGGTGTCTGGTAGGATTGGCTTGCAACTGATCTGGGACATCTGGATACGGGGTGATCTCCCCTGCAGGCAGAGCAAGCATGGCTGTATTTGCAATTCTAAACATACACGCCTCTCGATTGTAATCCAAGCATGTGCCCACCGACCGACGACCTTGGTGACCGCCGGCAGTACCTATAATTTGTCCGGAAACTAGTACCGGAATTCTGACTAGATGTTATGATACGCAGCCACAAATCAGAAATTTAATTGGGCCCACCGATTGCAGATTTGGGCCTGACGTAAACGAAACTGTTTGTCATAGGCCTTCCATCCCATGGATTTATTCCTGGCCTCGGCCTCGCGGATCACCGACATATACTGCAATAGCTCAGATGCTTTCTGGCTATGTTTTTGAATATATATTGATATGAATATCATGAACGCATCAGTCCATTCCCTTATTGAATTGATGGTCCTGGACTGACGAGATCGTGATTCAATCTCGCCAGTGTCCGTAATTACCAGCTGGCGAGACTGTACCTGTTCATAATTTTTTAACAAACATGCAAGGTTGGTGTAGTCGTTTCGCCAAATCTTAGAACAAATTTCCGGAGAAACATGTAGCGTCATAATATCATCAACACAATGCATCAATAGGGCAAATCAATATCATGAGTTTGATTGTGGTTGGCTGTGGACGAGCCCATCCCAAATGTTGGCGGGAGTCTGAACCTGCTCATTCGCACCTGACTGTTCCTCAACCATTGAGGAAAGGCGAACAATATCTGGTTCTTCCGCGTGCTGCTGCACTACCGCTGGATTTCCAGTCGTGGTGGCCGCTGCCGGACGCCGTCGCACCGCTGTCGGCCTCGCCGGTGTACCTCTCGTCTTCCTACGTGCTTTTGGCATACTTTAGAGCGATGTAATTAGCTTAGAATCCTAAATTATAACCTTTGACTTTGAAAAATAATTGTTTCCAATAATATTGTTGTTGTTGTAAGTCTGACATTCAGCCGCTAACTTTTAGGCCCACCAATCCGAAAGGGTTCTGCGCTGAAATAAACGGGCCTATTTAAAAGCAATAGGCCTTCATATATTTAAAAAAAAACAGGTGTTCTCAATTGCATTTTTTTTTTAAATCTGAAATCCCGAAGCTGAATCCGCCACTCCCCGTCCTAGGCATGCACTTTCATAGTATTGCCATCCCACTGGTCCTTCGGATGACACTTGAAACCGAGGTACCGTCTTTATATGACCTTAGCCGTTACCGGGACGTAAAACCCATTCACTTCAATTCGCGCCTTAGACACGAACAAATATTGTCATACTACACCATCCCACTGGTGCTCCTGGTGAGACTTGAAACCGCGGTCCCGACTCTATATGGTCACTCTCTGCTCCTGCTATTCGTACGGCAGCTTAAAGGTACAAGCCCAGTCAGTAGGCACAAACTGTTCTTTATGGTAATTAAATAAGTGTATAATTGTGCCACTATTCCATCAGTTCTAAAAATTATGAATGCCCGCTATACAGATATAATCATTTAGTAATATTCATTTTACTGATAGTGACTCCCGGTGGTATCAGACTATTTTCATATGCAGAGAATAAATGAGGTACGTATTGTTGAAAGGGTTAAAGTACTTAAAGCACCGCCAAAGCATGTTTTGGTGAGGAAATGGAAAATAAAACATACACAGCAGGCGAAACAATCTAATTCAGTATTGTAACAGGGTTAACAAAATATAAATGAACAAATTCAACACTGTTGGAAATTATTTTAAAGTACATGTACTGCCAACGGGTAGTCTTGATGAAACAATATAAAAAATGAAACATAAACAGCACACGACAAAATCTAATTCAACATTGTAATAGGGTTAATATTATGAAAATGAACACATTGAACCCTGTTGGAAATTACATGTACTGTGAGAGCATGTTTTGATCAAAAATCTAGAATCTAAACCATAAACAGCAGACGATCCAATTTAATTCATCACTGTAAGCGATAATAAGTAATTGAAAATTCAACATTCAACACTGTTGGAAATGATTTTAAAGTACTTATTCTGCCAAAGCATGTTTTTGATGACAAATGTGGAAACTAAAATATAAACAGCAGACGACAAATCAGTTCAGCATTGTAAAGGTTAATAATACAAAAATGATCACACTCAACACTGATCAATTTTACGAAATACTTACTACTGTCTGTTTCATGAAACCTGCCCAAATGTTACGGCCATATAAACAATACAAAAACAATATTTTTTTCGATAATATTAAATTTTATCAAAATTTAAGAGTGAGCCTTCTTGTTATTTCGTGAAATTTGGTCAAATATTGATTTTATTGCGAAAAAACAATTTCCCCATGTTAAATCCCCATATCACTGAGTGAAGATGTCTATGGGGATTTAACATGGGGAAATGTTTCTAATTTCAGAAATAGTGGACCGATTTTCAAAATTTAACTTTTGTTTTCTTAAATAGATCATTTCCAAGCTATCTAGCCAGATTTCTGAGTCAATTTCCAATTTCTTTTCGTTTTTGGCTCCTCCCAGTTCCTCCATCTCTTTTTCCTCCATGTTAAATTCCCATAAAAAAAAAAATTCGTAATAAAATCAACGTCTGAACAAATTTCACGAAATAAAAAGAAGGCTCATTCTTAAATTTTGCTATAATTGAATATTATTGAAAATAAATATTGTTTTTGCATTGTTTATATGGCCGTACAAAATGGGCAGGTTTCGTGAAACAGACAGTAGGACTAAACTGTATTGTGATGAGGATAACCTGACCCGACAAAGTGATATTTTGCCTACCCTACCTAGATCAGGCATTCCCAAAACTGTATTGTGATGAGGATAAACTATTTGCTATATCCCTCGAATCAAGTTATAAGCAAGAAGTATGTCATGTTTACACGTACAAATGTCTTACTAGTAGCAGAGCTCCAGATAAGCTGCGTATTTGCGTAAATACCCAATATTAAAATTGCCAAAAACCCAATTGAAATCAGAAGTAGCGAGTATCAAAAAGGAATTATAATTGTGTGGTACATTTATCATGCTACAGAAAATAATAAACAGACCACACATATAGCATATTTTTTTTATTTTCCTTGAAAAGACATCTTGGTATTTCATTAGAATTGTCTCCAACCTCGGACCTGTGACACAAACAAATTCCCATTAAAAAAAATCATTACCCCACCCACCTGGTCTGGTACTGTACACTACGTTAGTAGTATAGAGGGAGTCAAAATGATACCACCTACGGTGGTATCATTTCCACCCCTCTATACTACCCCCACCACCCCCGAAAAATCAAAAAATTGGTTAATGAGGAAAGTCTCTACCTACAGTAAATTTATGAATTATTTCGGCATAGGTGTTTTGGAGAAAATAATTATTTTCTCCAAAGAGAGAATCGAATTTTGAAAAGAGTTAGTCAAAATGATACCACCAACGTTTTTAACGTTATTGAGCTGTATTGAATGATAAAAAAGTGGTCTTGTAGTCCCAATTATATTGAACAGAAACAAAATAATACCAATATTATTAGAGAAAATGGATAATAAAATACAATTGGAATTGAAAGTTTTTAATGGCTGTGTCGAAGAAGTTTACGAAGAATACGGGGGTCATAGTCCTATATATAAATTCTATAAAATGAAAACACTAGGCGATATCGAATACATGAAATATCAGCGTAATTTATTACGCTCCGATAAAAAAGTTGCGTTTACAATATTATACCGGCAATTATGCGAACTATACAAGAGGCAAATACAAACATTAAGACGGATAATGCGTATCGGATATGAAACTAATGTGTTATATATAAAATTGTTAAAACCCAACGATTCGTTTACGAATATACATTTCTACGATATCGCTTATAAAGAAATTGAAAACATTATTATTGAACAGAACTAATTTATGTTGTAATCACAACACCAAGCAGACGACAATGTTACAATTACAGGGCTTATGAATATTTATAGCCGAGTGTATTTAATTTCTATGTAAACTGGCTATCTGGAATTATTTTTCATCGACCTCGAGCGGTCGGATAGGAACGTCGTTGTCATGCAGTTGTTTACCATAGCGATCTCATGTGTAGGGATAGAAATAAATAAATAAAAGTTTTAGCTCCAACCACGGCGCGAACTCACGACCCACGTCTCTATAGAGTGTCGCCTTAACCCACACGACCACCAAGGCTGTTATGATAAACATTACCTAGTGTTGTACAATTATCGATTTACACAGACGGTGTGTACATAGGTTATTTATAAACGCTTAGAGAGGTTCACGAATTTACGGGATGGTTCGTTATTTTATTAATTAATTAATTTTAAGAAAATTATAAAATTATTAATAATTTAAAGCTGAACAGCTGAAAACAAATAAAATACAAATATTTTCACCAACAAAGTTAGGTTTTGCTGGCGCGAGTTCGAGTCTCGGTTGGACATATAACTTTTTTTTTATTTTTATATTAATTATTATGTTTACTGATTTAAATTGTTTACTGCACCAATATAATTAATTATAAGAAAATTATAAAATTAATTATTTTTTAAAAATTATTTTTTTAAAAATTATTTACTAAAATATCACAATTTCGGGATAGTGGTGCTGTAACATTTCCTCCGACTTTATTTCCAAGTTTTACCCTTTTACCCTAAATTTATCCCAATCAGTACACTCAATTTTTGGGCATGGTGGGCGCGCCTTTGATCTAATATCATCTTTTTAATTCTTCAATCTCCCCATTTCTTCCACCACGGATTCAAATTCTAAATTTTGATATTTTCTTATCGGCCCGAACGCTTGGACACTATAACGTCGATGCTATTTTTCTAGCCACCCTGGCGAGAACGGATATTCTATCATGTTTTCTACTTTCTTTCTCGAGTTTTCCAACCCCCGCCCTAATTACCATACAAAGTATTACAGATAAAACGGTAATTTTAAAATTTCATAAGGTTCGTTTTCTCCTGAACCGACACAAGATCATTCCTGGGAAAAGGGACCTTATGAACAAAAATATTGAAACCAGCCTAGCTCAAAATGAGCTATGCTGGTTTCAATTTTAAAATTTCATAAGGTTCGTTTTCTCGTGAACAGACACCATACAGTTCCTGGGAAAAGGGACCTTATGAAAAAAAATATTGAAACCAGCCTAGCTCAAAATGAGCTTAGCTGGTTTCAATTTTAAAATTTCATAAGGTTCGTTTTCTCCTGAACCGACACAAGATCATTCCTGGGAAAAGGGACCTTATGAAAAAAAATATTGAAACCGGCCTAGCTCAAAATGAGCTTAGCTGGTTTCAATTTTAAAATTTCATAAGGTTCGTTTTCTCGTGAACCGACACAAGATCATTCCTGGGAAAAGGGACCTTATGAAAAAAAATATTGAAACCAGCCTGGCTCAAAATGAGCTATGCTGGTTTCAATTTTAAAATTTCATAAGGTTCGTTTTCTCCTGAACCGACACAAGATCATTCCTGGGAAAAGGGACCTTATGAAAAAAAATATTGAAACCAGCCTGGCTCAAAATGAGCTATGCTGGTTTCAATTTTAAAATTTCATAAGGTTCCTTTTCTCCTGAACCGACACAAGATCATTCCTGGGGAAAGGGACCATATGAAACAAAATATTGAAACCAGCCTAGCTCAAAATGAGCTTAGCTGGTTTAAGTTTTAAAATTTCATAAGGTTCGTTTTCTCCTGAACCGACACAAGATCATTCCTGGGAAAAGGGACCTTATGAAAAAAAATATTGAAACCAGCCTAGCTCAAAATGAGCTATGCTGGTTTCAATTTAAAATTTCATAAGGTTCCTTTTCTCGTGAACCGACACAAGATCATTCCTGGGAAAAAGGACCTTATGAAATGAAAATGAGCTATGCTGGTTTCAATTTTAAAATTTCATAAGGTTCCTTTTCTCGTGAACCGACACAAGATCATTCCTGGGGAAAGGGACCTTATGAAAAAAAATATTGAAACCGGCCTAGCTCAAAATGAGCTTAGCTGGTTTCAATTTTAAAATTTCATAAGGTTCGTTTTCTCCTGAACCGACACAAGATCATTCCTGGGAAAAGGGACCTCATGAACAAAAATATTGAAACCAGCCTAGCTCAAAATGAGCTATGCTGGTTTCAATTTTAAAATTTCATAAGGTTCGTTTTCTCGTGAACAGACACCATACAGTTCCTGGGAAAAGGGACCTTATGAAAAAAAATATTGAAACCGGCCTAGCTCAAAATGAGCTTAGCTGGTTTCAATTTCAAAATTTCATAAGGTTCGTTTTCTCCTGAACCGACGCAAGATCAATCCTGGGAAAAGGGACCTTATGAAAAAAAATATTGAAACCGGCCTAGCTCAAAATGAGCTTAGCTGGTTTCAATTTTAAAATTTCATAAGGTTCCTTTTCTCGTGAACCGACACAAGATCATTCCTGGGAAAAGGGACCTTATGAAAAAAAATATTGAAACCAGCCTGGCTCAAAATGAGCTATGCTGGTTTCAATTTTAAAATTTCATAAGGTTCGTTTTCTCCTGAACCGACACAAGATCATTCCTGGGAAAAGGGACCTTATGAAAAAAAATATTGAAACCAGCCTGGCTCAAAATGAGCTATACTGGTTTCAATTTTAAAATTTCATAAGGTTCCTTTTCTCCTGAACCGACACAAGATCATTCCTGGGGAAAGGGACCTTATGAAAAAAAATATTGAAACCAGCCTAGCTCAAAATGAGCTATGCTGGTTTCAATTTTAAAATTTCATAAGGTTCCTTTTCTCGTGAACCGACACAAGATCATTCCTGGGAAAGGGACCTTATGAACAAAAATATTGAAACCAGCCTAGCTCAAAATGAGCTTAGCTGGTTTAAGTTTTAAAATTTCATAAGGTTCGTTTTCTCCTGAACCGACACAAGATCATTCCTGGGAAAGGGACCTTATGAAAAAAAATATTGAAACCAGCCTAGCTCAAAATGAGCTATGCTGGTTTCAATTTTAAAATTTCATAAGGTTCCTTTTCTCGTGAACCGACACAAGATCATTCCTGGGAAAAGGTTCCTTATGAAAAGAAAATGAGCTATGCTGGTTTCAATTTTAAAATTTTATAAGGTTCCTTTTCTCGTGAACCGACACAAGATCATTCCTGGGGAAAGGGACCTTATGAACAAAAATATTGAAACCGGCCTAGCTCAAAATGAGCTTAGCTGGTTTCAATTTTAAAATTTCATAAGGTTCCTTTTCTCCTGAACCGACACAAGATCATTCCTGGGAAAAGGGACCTCATAAACAAAAATATTGAAACCAGCCTAGCTCAAAATGAGCTATGCTGGTTTCAATTTTAAAATTTCATAAGGTTCGTTTTCTCGTGAACAGACACCATACAGTTCCTGGGAAAAGGTACCTTATGAAAAAAAATATGAAAACCAGCCTAACTCAAAATGAGCTAAGCTGGTTTCAATTGACCTTATGAAAAAAAATATTGAAATCAGCCTAGCTCAAAATGAGCTATGCTGGTTTCAATTTAAAATTTCATAAGGTTCCTTTTCTCGTGAACCGACACAATATCATTCCTGGGAAAAGGGACCTTATGAAAAAAAATATTGAAACCAGCCTAGCTCAAAATGAGGTTCTTTTTCTCGTGAACCGACACAAGATCATTCCTGGGGAAAGGGACCTTATGAACAAAAATATTGAAACCGGCCTAGCTCAAAATGAGCTGAGCTGTTTTCAATTTTAAAATTTCATAAGGTTCGTTTTCTCCTGAACCGACACAAGATCATTCCTGGGAAAAGGGACCTCATAAACAAAAATATTGAAACCAGCCTAGCTCAAAATGAGCTATGCTGGTTTGAATTTTAAAATTTCATAAGGTTCGTTTTCTCGTGAACAGACACCATACAGTTCCTGGGAAAAGGTACCTTATGAAAAAAAATATGAAAACCAGCCTAGCTCAAAATGAGCTATGCTGGTTTCAATTGACCTTATGAAAAAAAATATTGAAACCAGCCTAGCTCAAAATGAGCTATGCTGATTTCAATTTAAAATTTCATAAGGTTCCTTTTCTCGTGAACCGACACAATATCAATCCTGGGAAAAGGGACTTTATGAAAAAAAATATTGAAACCAGCCTAGCTCAAAATGAGCTATGCTGGTTTCAATTTTAAAATTTCATAAGGTTCTTTTTCTCGTGAACCGACACAAGATCATTCCTGGGGAAAGGGACCTTATGAACAAAAATATTGAAACCAGCCTAGCTCAAAATGAGCTATGCTGGTTTCAATTTTAAAATTTCATAAGGTTCCTTTTCTCGTGAACCGACACAAGATCATTCCTGGGGAAAGGGACCTTATGAACAAAAATATTGAAACCAGCTAGCTGAAAATGAACTGTGCTGGTTTAAGTTTTAAATTTCATTAGGTTCATTTTCTCCTGAACCGACACAAGATCATTCCTGGGAAAAGGGACCTTATGAAAAAAAATATTGAAACCGGCCAAGCTCAAAATGAGGTTAGCTGGTTTCAATTTTAAAATTTCATAAGGTTCGTTATCTCCTGAACCGACACAAGATCATTCCTGGGAAAAGAGACCTTATGAAAACAAAATATTGAAACCAGCCTAGCTCAAAATGAGCTTAGCTGGTTTCAATTTTACAATTTCATAAGGGTCCTTTTCTCTTGAACCGACACAAGATCATTCCTGGGGAAAGGGACCTTATGAACAAAAATATTGAAACCAGCCTAGCTCAAAATGAGCTTAGCTGGTTTAAGTTTTTTAAATTGCATAAGGTTCGTTTTCGACTGAACCGACACAAGATCATTCTTGGGAAAAGGGCCCTTTAGGGACCTTATTGAAAAAAAATATTGAAACCAGCCTAGCTCAAAATGAACTATGCTGGTTTCAGTTTTAAAATTTCAGAAGGTTCTTTTCTCCTGAACCGACACAAGATCATTCCTGGGAAAAGGGACCTTATGAAAAAGATATTGAAACCGGCCTAGCTCAAAATGAGCTTAGCTGGTTTGAATTTTAAAATTTCATAAGGTTCATTTTCTTCTGAACCGACACAAAATCATTCCTGGGAAAACGGACCTTATGAAAAGTAAATATTGAAACCAGCCTAGCTCAAAATGAGCTATGCTGGTTTCAATTTTAAAATTTCATAAGGTTCATTTTCTCGTGAACCGACACAAGATCATTCCTGGGAAAAGGGACCTTATGAAAAAAAATATTGAAACCAGCCTAGCTCAAAATGAACTATGCTGGTTTCAATTTTAAAATTTCATAAGGTTCCTTTTCTCCTGAACCGACACAAGATCATTCCTGGGAACAGGGACCTTATGAAAAAAAATATTGAAACCGGCCTAGCTCAAAATGAGCTTAGCTGGTTTCAATTTTAAAATTTCATAAGGTTCGTTTTCTCCTGAACCGACTCAAGATCATTCCTGGGAAAATGGACGTTATGAAAAAAAAAATTGAAACTCTCCTAGCTCAAAATGAGCTTAGCTGGTTTCAATTTAAAAATTTCATAAGGTTCGTTTTCTCGTGAACCGACACAAGATCATTCCTGGGGAAATGGACCTCATGAAAAAAATATTGAAACCAGCCTAGCTGAAAATGAGCTATGCTGGTTTCAATTTTAAAATTTCATAAGGTTCATTTTCTCGTGAACCGACACAAGATCATTCCTGGGAAAAGGGACCTTATGAAAAAAAATATTGAAACCAGCCTAGCTGAAAATGAGCTATGCTGGTTTCAATTTAAAATTTAATAAGGTTCCATTTCTCGTGATCCGACACAAGATCATTCCTGGGAAAAGGGACCTTACTAAAGAAAAAGAAAAAGAAATTTGAAACCAGCCTAGCTCAAAATGAGCTATGCTGTTTCAATGAACTGACACCAGACAATATTGAAACCAGGCTAGCTCAAAATGAACTATGCTGGGTTAAATTTTATAATTTCATCATGTTCCTTTTCTCCTGAACCGACACAAGATCATTCCTGGGAAAAGGGACCTTATGAAAAAAAATATTGAAACCAGCCTAGCTCAAAATGAACTATGCTGGTTTCAATTTTAAAATTTCATAAGGTTCCTTTTCTCCTGAACCGACACAAGATCATTCCTGGGAAAAGGGACCTTATGAAAAAAAATATTGAAACCGGCA
>CM055270.1:13972367-14093467 GCA_029237695.1 Conchocele bisecta | reverse complement strand
CATCGCAAATAGCAATATACGTGTAACTAGCACAGGTGTGGCCATCTATATGTAAGGATATATGGTTTATATGGCAGATAATTGCTAAAATAGTACGTATGAAGTGAACATTTACCTGCTGTCAGTGAATTGTTTTCTCCACCTCGGCTCACATGGGGACAGCCATCTTTGTTTATTTAATAAGTTTCGTCTTACATATTTAAGTTATAACTTAAGACTGCTAGCTACCTGTCTTAGTTTCCATCGTAAATTTCGATTGTCGTTCTTGCTATGTTTTGTGAAACGGACTCAGCACGTACTCCGGACTTAAGCTATAACTTGTGACAAAAGTACAAATAAAGGTACTGATATTTTATGAACTTTTAAATTAAGTGATTCCTCATAGACAGTGTATTGAAATTTAAACCGTTATTTTTCTCTGTTAATTTATGATGACGTCGACGACGTTGCGTTTGCGTAAAATCTTACACCAACACGCGTGTTGTTTGTGACGTCATAGCAACTTAACTAGATGGAATATTTACAAAATTCAATATTTTTTGGAAAGTACATTGTCTGTTCTACAAAAAACTATCAAAAAGTAAAAATGTGAAATGTTGACCCTATGGTTAGAATATGCACAGCAGAGCTCAATTTAACTATCAGTTTCAAGCATAAACATTCAAATTTAAATGCAATCAACTGAAAATTTCATATTATGAAAAATTGTGACTGGTGAAGATAATTTAATCAGTTTAATATCAAGACAACCAAAATTTAATAAAATATCCGAGATTTTGTGATGACAATTTAGTGCGACCATGGCCAACATAGAACACACAGTGTACCATAATTACCCTAAATATGTGGACATACATTACTTTTAGAAACCTGAATAAATATATGGTTCACCCACACAACGAATGTCCCAATATTTAGGGTTAGCATAGCTGTACTGAGCTATCAGAATTTGTCTCAGAAAACCCCAACTTTTCAGCATTTGCACAAATGTTTGTTAGTATAAATCGTTGTAAAATAAACTTTATAAATGTTTACTATCTATTTTGAATAAAACAACGGGTCTTTACTCAATGGCACATGTTACAAACACTCAAAACCTCTGGTTACCAACCCTTAGTACGCGGGAAATGAAAAGTACTATCTGCTGTTGTTTAATATTTTGAATTTATTCTCAACTAGATTGGCCATTAAGCGAGGCTTACGGAATACCTCCCGCGTGGGCCCAGGTACCCCTAAATATGTAAAATTTTCCAAGTGTGTGGGCTTGTGACCTTGACTCTGGGCTTAGCGGGGGCGGCACGAACGTGAATGTGAAGCAGATCCGAGCAAGAAAATATAAGTTATAACCAATTTCTCTGATGTTAAGTTTTGTAAAGAGACTAAGTATGTGATCTTGACCTTGGGATCAGCGGTGATATGTCACAGCATGATAGTAGAGCCTTAGAGGCATGCATGAAATATTAAGAATTTTAGATGAAGTTATAACATATTTCTCTGATGTTAAGTTTTGTAAAGAGACCATGTTATGATGTATTTGACCTTGACCTTGGGATCAGCGGGGGTTGGACGGTCGTGGATTTGGCACAGCATGGTAGTAGAATCTTACAGGAATGCATGTGTGAAATATTAAGCATTTTAGATGAAGTTATAACAATATTTCTCTCATGTTATGTTTTGTAAAGAGACTAAGTATTTGACTTTGACCATGGGATCAGCGTGGGTTGGACGGTCGTGTATTTGGCACAGCATGGTAGTAGAGCCTTACAGGAAAGCATGTGTGAAATATTAAGCATTTTAGATGAAATAAATAGAAGTTATAACAATATTTCTCTGATGTTAAGTTTTGTAAAGAGACTAAGTATTTGACCTTGACCTTGGGATCAGCGGGGGTTGGACGGTCGTGGATTTGGCACAGCATGGTAGTAGAGCCTTACAGGAATGCATGTGTGAAATATTAAGCATTTTAGATGAAGGAAATAGCAGTTATAACAATATTTCTCTGATGTTAAGTTTTGTAAAGAGACTAAGTATTTGACCTTGACCTTGGGATCAGCGGGGGTTAGACGGTCGTGGATTTGGCACAGCATGGTAGTAGAGCCTTACAGGAATGCATGTGTGAAATATTAAGCATTTTAGATGAAGGAAATAGAAGTTATAACAATAGTTCTCTGATGTTAAGTTTACGGACGCACGAACGCACGGACGCACGGACAACCTTTAATTATTAAAATTTGTAAACTACAAGTGAAATTCAAATTATTCCGTGTCTTCTGAGAATATTGTACACAGGTTGTTTGTAGGGTGTTCCTTGTGTTAGGAAAAAATGCTGATCCTTAAATTATCGGGTTAAAGATGTGTGCTATGTCATCAAGGCCAATGCTGGTTAAAAATGAAGCACTATTTTCATGATTTTGTTCAAAATACAAATGCATCATAAATTTCAATATTTGTCCTCTGAAATGGAATTCTAAAATTAGAATTTCCCAATTATAGTCTGCATGCAGTCAGTGCTTTAGAACATGTTAAATTTGTCAAATGCAGTAAAAAGGTTTTAATTGCGAACGAGTTTGATAGGGCTAAATTATGGAGTGGGAATTTAGGATGTGTAATAAATAATTTGTGGAATAATGAAATGTGTTTTTAGGAATTAATATTTTGGAGAAAGCAATATAATAATCCATGGTATGTACATATTGTGCGTTTATAGTGACCTGGCTCTTTGACCTTAAACTAGCTCAGCTATATGGATGACTTTTACTATTTCATCTATCTTTTATAGGGAAACGGACAAAATCCCCCCCCCCGGACATAACCCCCCCATAGTTTTGACACAGGAGGACAAAATCCCCCCCCCCCCGTCTATAATGCAGGTAGGACAAAATCCCCCCCCCCCCCCCCCCCCCCCCCCCCGTCTAAAATGCAGGTAGGACATAATCCCCCCCAAAAAAAGAAAAAAGAAAAGAAAAGAATCATTGCATTAATTGGTTTTCAAATTTCACCCTCTAATCCTCTTTAATCAGGGTAATTGAATTGCCTGATTTCTTTCAAGTAGTTGATTAAGGATTACGTTTTATTAAAACAAACAGAAATGAATGATTGTTTCAGGATTTACCTAGTATCGTTTTGGCGAATAATTCTTTGAAATGGTAATCGATTCTTAACTAAAACTATATGGTTTGGGACCGACATCAGTATACAAATGTACAAACGATACAGACATATTCTTGTTTGACTGAAAATACTTTATTAAATGTGCTTGTTTGATTGTGCAACTTAAATACTTCATTAAATGTGCTTGATGTTTGATGTTTATTGTGCAAATAAAAGTACTGATTTTTAGGGGGGAGGGGGGATTATGTCCTACCTGTGATTTTAGACCGGGGGGGGGGGGGTGATTTTGTCCTCCTGTGTCAAAAATCATAGGGGGGGATTATGTCCGGGGGGATTTTGTCCAACACTCCTTTTATATTATCCGTATCCTTATTAGCTGAGACCCGGCCATTATAAAATATGGTCACAACAACCTCCATTCTGTCCTGGCACTTAGTGACGAGCGAGCGGTTTAATACTTTGCACTTCTGTTAAAAAAACTTGCACAGACCAATTATAAACTTATAAATATACATACTGTTACCTGGATTAGCCTTTTATTTCCTTTTATTCGCAAAACGCGAGAACAGAACAGGCTGTTATTCTGACCATATTTTATAATGGCCGGGTCTCAGCTATAAGGATACAGATAGTATAAAAGACAGATGAAATGGTAAAAATCATCCGTACAGCTGAGTATTGTAAGCTAACCTTAAACTTGAATACCTACTTATTTTGAAAGTTTCATATTTATAAGTAAACATGCACAAAATTGTGTTATCTTCAGTCAGCACGGGTATTGCTTTTGTGCAAATAGTGAACAATAATTGTCACATGTATATATAATGAGTAGGGTTTTAATTGTGTTTCATGTATATATTTGATCATGTATGTATATTGTTGTATTTTAGCATGTATATTCCCATGCACACTCAATCAATCATCACGGCTTTGAGATGAGAATTGTTTGTATGTATTTTCAGTTGAATAACTTTGAGGTTCATCATGTTCATTAGCTGATAAGATAAATCGTACGTCTGTACATGTACATACTGTTGAAGTATGACCATAACTGACATTCACGTACTTGGACTGACTGTACATAGCGAATAGTTTTACAAAAACATAATTTGTTACAACATTCTCGGATTTCATTTATTTTAACATTATTTTGAAGTATGTGTTGCATAAATGAAGGATTTATGACTATAACTTGGGAAAAATGGACACAAGACTCTATATTCACATTTTTTAGATGGAAAATTATTAAAACACAAATTTCTTAATACAAGCTTGATTTTGGCATGTTTAATATCATTATTTTAGTTTCTTTGCATGGAAAACATATATTTTCTTTATTTTATGAAAAAGTTTGAAATGAAACGTGTATCGTCCAAAATTAAATATTATTTTCCAAGTTTTCCAAGTTCTACGCTATAAAACTGACATTTGGCATTACCGCGTCTATGTTACGTAAGTTAATCGTATTATGCACATAATCTGCGATGCCAGGTAATATGACATCATTTCGGACAACGATTATCCCCTGTGATGTAACAGCCATCATAAAATAAACCTGATTAGGCCTATACAATACGATAAACATGATACGGTTGGCATCTGTCAACGGTACTTGAAACTACAGGCTTCCATGATCACGAGACATTTTGTAAAACCGAATTTAATTTGCTAAGCTCACGTGATATTTTGTAAGGCGTGATTTAATTGGTTACGGAAAAAAGTTCCTGTTAAGCTGCGATAATCGAAGGATATATAATTCGAACCCTGAAATTGGTCAGGTACATTCTGTATGCTGACCAATAAAGGTGATATTGAATCTAACGAAGTATTCCTTCGGTTATTTCAGAGAACACCAACCTTGAGCCAAGCGAGTCCCCTATTCCCCCAATCATCAAACCCAACAACAAGACCCCAAATAATTACGTCATAACAACTGGCGGAGAACAGTGGACCAACAAATGTCAACACCGACCAACTACAGTCCGCGCAGTAACCAGTCGCCAGCAACATCAAGTGGTGCAGGTACGTCACAGCAGACAGCAAAACAGACTACATCCCAATAGATATCAGTCCCACTGATACCAGAAACAATGGTGTCCAGCCACCTCCATCTAGAGCCATTCTCAGGGAGTGGACAAGACCCTGAGCGGTGGTTCAAGGCATTCGAGCGGTATGCTGTCCTGGCGAACTTCAAAGAGGAGCGGGCAGCCTTATCAGTATCGTTCTTCATGCGGGGTGTTGCACGGTCGTGGTTTGACAGCCTGGCTGACCACACACAACAAAATTTGGCCGCACTGAAGACGGCATTCACTGGCCGATTCAAACGTGCCACTAACTGTGACATTAGCCTGCTGAATGTGACGCAGGGGTTAAATGAGACCACCGACCAGTACTATGCGAGATATACAGATGTCGCCCATGGCCGCGAGATTCCAGAGGCACTGGCCGTGTCAATTCTTATAAAAGGGCTGCGACAAAACCTTGTGGCATTGGTAATGCCACAAAATCCCTAGGACCTGGACGCATTACGACAGGCAATGCTCATCGCCGAACAAACACACCGTGCTACATTAGCAACAAACACTACCGAATCAGTCAACAGCGTCAACAACACTACAATACTGGAGGCAGAAATAGATTTGTTACGGAATCAATTAGCTGAAGTACTTGCCATACAGAATTCTGCTAACAATGGACAACAACGATGGGGCGCGAGTCGGCGGGAGGACGAAATGGCCCGAGATTACCGTCCTCACAACAGGGACGATAGACGCTGGGACAAACCAGCGGAGCGACATTATGACAATCGGGACAACACACACAGAGAGTTTCGCTGCGGATACTGTGGAGGTAAGCGAGCACATCCCAGACATAAATGTCCAGCATCTTATAGGACATGTGAAAAATGTGGCTTTCAGGGGCATTTCCCGTCAGAATGCAAATCAGGCATGCGTACAGGCGGTGCACCTATTAACAACAAATAGGGGTACGTGCCTGTTCGCAAGCCTACTAGGCATGTGAGCGGGCATAGCGGCAGTGACTGCACAAACAATCAAACAAGCATGTCACAAACAACAGCTGAAATCTCAGACAAAAATAAATATTCAAATAAATGTTCCCAGTCCGATAAAATTTCAAACAATGAAGCTAAATCATGTTCCCAAGAGGCCAAACCTGCAGTTGATCTGGTTGTACCCATAGTGTCCAAGAATACTATATTGGCCACAATTGGTGGCAAGCGTACTCGGTGTTTGGTAGACACGGGTGCAACCGTTTCTTGTGCATCTCTGGCATTCTTGCGGAAAACAAACATTGATGTTTCTACTTTGAAACCATCTTCACTAACAGGTATCAGTGGAGTTGGCAACGAGCAACATGAAATGTTAGGCGCATTAGAAATCCCTATAGTTCTGTCTGGTGTCCGTATACACTTTACCTTTCATATATTGGAACAGCTGAACCACCCCCTTATTTTAGGATTTGATTTTCTAACCGTTCATGATGCTAACTGGGATATCCCAAATGGTAAATTATACTTGTGAGACAAACTAATCTGCGCAAGTCTTATGCCGTACAAAACTAGTTATCTCCGAACCAACAAGCCATTAGTTATACCGTCACAATCTCAAATTAACATTGAAGGTAAGGTGTCCCACCACAAAACAGGTGAAGGTTTACTAATAGAGCCTATTCCAAGCTTAACCAACCTAAGCATAGCAGGTGCTAGGTGTCTCGTAACTGCCAAAAGAGGTAGAGCCACCATGCGATTGTTAAATCCTACATCTCAAGATATTCATATACCTGGACGTAAAGTCATCGCAACTGTTAATAATGTAGACGACACCATATTGCACACACTCTGCGACGACAAAACCCCAAAAAGCAGGGACATTCTCAGTACTAACATACACAATCAATCGGACCGATCTCGAGATAAAATGTCTAGAAAATCAGCACCAATCAGCACTATTGATTCTCATTCTAAACCGTCCACTCAATCAGAGGTTGTGTTTAACGTTGACAGCAAAACATTGACTGATGAGCAGAGAACAGAACTGCTGGGTTTCTTGAAGGAGAATGAAGATGTATTCTCGACTTCCCTTCAGGATCTCGGTAGGACTGACCTCTATCATCACCGTGTTGAGACACTTCCAGATGCACCACATGTCCATATGCCATTTTATAGGCAAACAGCTCAAAACAGGGAAGTCACACAACAAATGGTTGATGATATGCTCAAACAAGGAATTATTGAACAATCCACTTCAATATGGCATAGTCCTGTGGTTTTGGTTAAAAAGAAAAATGGTACACATCGATTTGCAGTTGACTATCGAAAACACAACAAGGTGACTCATTCCATATCTCATCCACTACCCCGTCTCGAGTGTGTCTTTGATACACTCGGCCAAGCACGAGCAAAGATTTTTACCACGCTCGATCTCGCCTCTGGTTTCTGGCAGATCCGCATGGACCCAGAAACTAAGCATGATTCCGTCTACGAATGGACCAGAATGCCGTTCGGTCTTAAAAATGCGCCTATATCCTTTCAAATGGTCATGGGACAGGTGCTGCGTGGTTTAAATTAGAAGCATGTACTCTGCTACATTGACGACATTCTTGTATTCAGCAGCAACTTTCTGGAGCACATTCACCATCTTGATATGGTCTTTCAAAAGTTGAGTGATGCGAAACTTATTCTCAAAGACGAAAAATGCCACTTTGCCTTGGAAAAAGTAATATATCTCGGTCACGTGATTTCGAAAGATGGTATCGAGATGGATACTTCAAAAACTGACGCCGTTCGCACATTCCCGACTCCGAAAACACAACGAGACGGTAGGCGATTCTTGGGTCTGTGTAACTATTACCGCCGTTTTGTTCCCAATTTTTCAAAGATGGCTGCACCTATGAATCGTTTACTGCAGAAAGATTGTCGTTTCCATTGGGATGAGCAATGTGAAAGTGCCTTTCAGTATTTGAAAGATGCTTTGACGTCTGCACCAATGCTTGCCTACCCAGACATGAATGCACCATTTATTCTATCCACTGTCGGTTCAACTGTAGCCATTGGATACATTTTGGGACAAAAAGAGCCGAATGGTAAGGAAATGGTTGTTGCATATGGTGGTCGTTCACTTAGACCCGAGGATCGTAATTACACAGTCTCAGAAATTGAATGTCTCGCTGTTGTTGAAGGTATCAAGGCATACACGGAATATCTTTCGCATCACAAGTTCACTGTATACACAGATCACGCGGCACTCAACTGGCTACATTCCATCAAAGACCCCAATACTCGATTAGGCAGATGGGCAATTCACTTACAAGAATATGATTATGAGGTCATACATAAACCGGGCAGAGTCCACAAAAATGCAGACGCATTATCCAGGCGTCCATATGATCATCCACTACCAGTCAAGCTGCCGCCTGACAATACCCCTACTGTCAATGTTGCCGTACAACCCAGGCCATTATCTCCTTGTCCCTCACCAGTCCCACTGGTTGTTTCCTCGATACTACCAAAACCCGCCAGTCTGACACTAGTCGTCCCACTGATTGCCCTACCCATACCACCAACAACATCCTCGAACGACACTTCCCCACTAACTGATCTTTCCTTACCACCACCATCCCCACATGACACATCAGCCTCCTCACTATTTGATCTGACGTTATCACCACCATCCCCAGATGACACATCAGCCTCCTCACTAATTGATCTGACCATACCACCACATCCCCAGGTGACACAATCCCCAGCCTCCCCACCTATTTGACTATGACCATGACCACCACCATCCACCCCAGATGACGCATCTGCCTCCCTATTACTTGATCTGCCCATACCATCACCACCCCCAGGTGTCACACCGGCCATCCCACTATTTGATTTACCTATTCCGCCACTATCATACACACCTGCTATCTCGTCAGCTGATCTTCTTTTATCTCCAGGATCCACATTCACACTATCTGCAGTCAATAACACGGATGTACACAGCCCACCACTTTGTCACACTAATCATTCAGATCACGTTGATGAGTCTCCCACATCAGTTTACACTGTACATGCTC
Organism: Conchocele bisecta; assembly: GCA_029237695.1. Classification (NCBI taxonomy): domain Eukaryota; kingdom Metazoa; phylum Mollusca; class Bivalvia; order Lucinida; family Thyasiridae; genus Conchocele; species Conchocele bisecta. The sequence continues at coordinate 14,084,275 of CM055270.1, read as the reverse complement.
AGCAAGGCAATAGGCAATCATCATCGCTTACTAACAACAAACATATTCAAGCCACATTTGAGTACGACAGTAGTCACATAGTTGCAGAAATAGGCACACTGGACAATCCAATACTGGAGGAACATGCTAAGGACGGCACAGATACCCATGCTATGGGCGATTTACAGAGAGGATGTGACGATTTTAAACATATCATTAATTACTTGGAAAACAAAGAGCTTCCGGTGGATGTGAAACATGCACATGTCATTTGCATAGAGTCTGAACAATATGCAGTATTGGATGGAATACTATATCACTTCTACCAACCCCGGTCCAAAGGATTACCTGTGGAACAGCGATTAATACGGCAAATAGCATTGCCAAAAGTACATCGGACTGATGTATTAAGATCTTACCATGACAATCATGCAGAAGGCGGTCACCTCGGAATTGGTAAAACTCTTGCAGCCATCCGCGAGAAATACTGGTTTCCTGGTATGTATAAAGTTATAAATGATTATGTCTCTACATGCGAACAATGCCAGAGAATGAAAGTAATCCGGAAGAAGTTGCCGCCACCATTGACATCCATGCCTATCTCAGACGTATTCGACAGATGGCACATGGACATACTGGGGCCACTTCCAAAAACAGACGAGGGTTACCAACACATACTGCTCGTCGTAGATAGCTTTTCGCGATGGTGTGAGGCATTTCCACTGAAGACCCAAACAGCACAGGAAGTAGCAAACGTTCTCTATAATGAAATATTCACGCGCTACGGGGCCCCTAGGATCTTGATAAGTGACCGCGGCCAAAATTTCATGTCCAAATTGGTCCGTGCTTTGTGTGAGATGTTTGATGTCACTAGACACCACACAAGCTCTTGCCATCCACAGACAAATTCTACATGTGAACGTCTGAACAGCACACTGGCTCACTCAAACATTGCGGATGTACTCTGATGCGGATCAACAGAACTGGCCCTCTTTAATTCCAAGTGTCATGATGGCATTCAGAATGTCCCCAGCAACAGAGTCGACAGGTCTTTCGCCGTTTCATTTGTTTTTTGGTAAAGAGATGACACTTCCTGTAGACACATCTCTGATTCCGAAGGCTACATTAGGACGGGATGCTACAGAACACTTCAACAAACTCATCGCAAAACTTAATCTAGCAAAGGACATTGCAACGGCGAACTGGAGGGCAAAGCAGGAAAAATCTAAAGAACTATTTGACAAAAAGTCAAAGGAGCCATGTTTTTCATTACGAGACAGGGTACTGATAAGAGTTTCGAAAATACCCCCCGGACTCTCACCGAAGTTGTTTCAGAAATACGATGGTCCATTGTACATCACTGATATTGGGCCGAATTATACATACAAACTGCGATGGTGTAATACTCACAAACCAATGAAATCACTCATCAACGCCAGTCGGTTAGTGGCCTACAAAGATCCTTACATTGTCCGTGACATGGCGCCAGAGACACATGAAGTAACAAGACAAAGTCAGGAGACAGGTACACTACCACAACAAACACTGGACATGCCTAAAAACATTGCCGATCAGGATAGCACGAGTAAAGACCCTGCAACTGGACGTGACACAAATCAGCACCCTACAGCGCAAGGTGTCAAAAACAGAGATCTCACAATCAATGATAACACGGACATGAGTCAACCCACCCAGGAAACACAGAAACAGCAGGAATCTAACAAAATGTATCACGTCGATCGGTTGTTGAAAACAAAACTGATTAGTAACAAACGTCATTATCTTGTTCGTTGGATAGGAGATCACAAGGATACATGGGAACCTGCGAATTACATAACAGCAAAGCCGAAGGAGGAGTTTCACGCACACTGGACATTGCAAAACAGACGCAAGCGAAAAGGTCCAAAATATTTTCGCACAGCCGACAGTACACAGGCTGATAATTAATCTGGTGACATTACACAGTAAAAGCCAGTAAAGCATGCATCAATACATTATTTCATTATCAACCAGAATCATATAGTACTGCATTTCTGTCTCCATGTGTAGACAGAATCAAAGGTAGAAATCTAAATTGTTTAGATGAATTGGTACGCCGTGCCTAGATAGAGAACCTTCCTCATCTCAGATATTATTACACTGCGCAGAATTTTTTTTCTCTAAAATTAAAATTAAAATGTGGTTGGCCTAACTTGTATACAAAATAGTGTCTTGTCATGTTAGCTTGGTCATTTTATGCAAGATATTATTTGGTTGTCTTAATTGGCCAAACTACATCAATTTGTTTTTCTCTCTTTTTATGTTATAGTGTCTGGATTGCTGGCGATTCCCCGTCTGCTTACTGTTGTGCTGCTCCTTATAATCTGTGGCGTACACATGGGTCATTCAGAAACAGTACTTCAACGACTAAATTATGGAGTCGTGTTCAAGGACGAAGGGAACATCAACCTTGGGAATGAATATTGGCTACACACCTTTCAACTGCCTATACCCAAGCGTCTGATGGTTCCGATGATTGGTGATTGTCACAAGGACAACAACACATGTCTGCTAATCGGACAAATGTTGAGTCAGATTAATATGTTTCGGAAGGAAACAGCAATACGACTGAACAATACAATAATATCCATTAAACGCTTTATCCCTGAGGCGAATATCAGAAAGTCCAGAAGCAAGCGAGCATTACTGTCATTTGTAGGTCAAGTCTCACGTACTTTATTCGGCACAGCTACCGTTGATGATGTGGAAATGTTGGCACGACACATTAACCAACTGACACAAATTTTTTTCGACATAACTAAAGCTTTACAGCAACATGGAGCACATATGAGTTCATATATAGCAACTGCAAATAAACGGATGGACAACCTCCTGAAAGGCATCAAAGACAATGAGCGTGCAATCTCATACGTCCATACCCAAATACAAAACACTGTACATAACTTGGAAAACACATTTGCACATATGAATGGCCTATTACTCACGCAAATTGAACATTCAAATCACTTAAACCATGAACTTGAAGAACTGAAGCTTGGTATTTTAGACCTTGTAAACGGTAAATTGTCACCTCTCCTTATCCCTTCATCTTTCATACAAAGCACCATCTAGTATATCCAAACACTATTGGACACTAAATACAGTGGGTTTTACCTTTCACCCCGATCTATACAAGAAATTTACAACTGTCCTTTTATATACACACGAACGGCAGCAACATGTACATCACACTTAAGATTCCAGTATCTTTCCACAAAGCACCTATGAAGCTGTATAGTATCATGTCCTTACCCGTCCCTATCAATAAAACGTCAGTCCATGCCACACAGTTACCAGATTTGCCACAATACTTGGTCATCAGTCGAGATTAACAATTCTACACTACCCTGTCCCAAACCGACGTGTCTAAATGTTCCGGAACAAAATCCCTATCCTGCAAATTTAATCGCGCCCTGCTACCCGTTACTTCAACATCCTGTGTTTTAGCACTTTATCAGGGGAATAAGGCTGAAGTGCATTCTAGGTGTGATTTTCGGTTTGTCCATAATGCAATTAAACCTGAGATTGTTCAATTAACACCGTCATCTCTACTGCTTTATAGAATACCTATATTGTCAATGGAATGCGGCAAGACACAGAAAATTATAAAAGGATGTGATTTTTGCGTTATACAACTTCCGTGCCTCTGCTCACTGACCACAACACATTTTTATTTTCATCCCCGTTTGACATCTTGCCACAAATCCAATAATATCACCATTTTACATCCATTAAACCTAATATTATTGCAGACATTCTTTGATAAGCAAACAACCGAACACTTACTTGCGGATACAACTTTCACAAATCCAATAGAAGTCTCCGTACCTCAATTTAAACTGTACCAACACAATATGGACAATATTTTAACTGACGACACCAAAAACCATTTAAGTTTAACAAAAATGGCGGAAAAGGCGAAAAATGATGAAGTAATTTTTAAATCTTTAACTGAACCTTTATTAGAAGGAATTATTCCTATACAAACAGCCTGGCCTGACCTGAATGGAATTTTAATTTTAGTAGCACTCGGTATTGCTTTTGTTTTTGGCGTTTTGGCCTTATGGACTTTTTGCAAAATTCGAACATTATTCACCGCCATTTTGGTATTGCAAAGTGCTCAAAATACACATGGTTTGCCTACGCCTCCATCTTTTATTTACCAGCAAGTTCCCGATAGTATTGAAACCATGAAAACTAACATTTTTGATATTGAACTCGAGTGGAATCATGTCACGTTCATTTTTAACTTGATAATCCTTCTTGGTCTCATTATCATCATCTTCCAACTTTTTCGACAACGCAACTCGCATAAACCATACATTTGCCTTGAGATTTCAACTGCTGAAAAATGCATGCTGCTTCCAATTATGAAATTGCCACTATGTCCAGCTCAATGTCAGATTCAGGTACCTAAGAATATCACAAACATGTTTGTATGCGGCTCCTGGTACGCACCAATTCTCAGTGTATCATGGCCCGAATTTTATATTTCAAGTCCTTTGACTGATCACACAATTGTGGTACCTGAATCTTTCAGAATTCCAATTACACGTGCAGGAACACTGAAAACTTTACTTTGTAAACCCTTCTCAGTTTACTTGCACGTTACTCATAATGGACTACTCATTCCTGTTCAAAGCCAAGTACAAGCCACCATTCCCATTTACTAGATATGCTGGATACTTGTGACTAACCATGCTCGCTGCTTACTTAGACAGTTGGTGTGTGATTGTGTGTCTGTTTGTTGTATATTGTATACAATTTCCCATTTGGTATTGCCTGTATAACATGTTCAATAGATAATATTGCCATGATAACTGAAGTTTCACAAACTTCGTATTAGATAATTTTATGTCTATGCATGGTCAGAAGTCTAACGACATGATGTAGGTCTTATACATTTATAAAGACATCATGCAACATTATTTACACCAATTGTCGAATATAGAAACACAATATGATATTTGATTTGTATTTTCAGTCTAACTTTGGAGGTCCAAAGCTGGGCTGCACGAGGGATATTATAATGAGTAGGGTTTTAATTGTGTTTCATGTATATATTTGATCATGTATGTATATTGTTGTATTTTAGCATGTATATTCCCATGCACACTCAATCAATCATCACGGCTATGAGATGAGAATTATTTGTATGTATTTTCAGTTGAATAACTTTGAGGTTCATCATGTTCATTAGCTGATAAGATAAATCGTACGTCTGTATACTTAATATGACCATAACTGACATTCACGTACTTGGACTGACTGTACATAGCGAATAGTTTTACAAAAACATAATTTGTTACAACATTCTCGGATTTCATTTATTTTAACATTATTTTGAAGTATGTGTTGCATAAATGAAGGATTTATGACTATAACTTGGGAAAAATGGACACAAGACTCTATATTCACATTTTTTAGATGGAAAATTATTAAAACACAAATTTCTTAATACAAGCTTGATTTTGGCATGTTTAATATCATTATTTTAGTTTCTTTGCATGGAAAACATATATTTTCTTTATTTTATGAAAAAGTTTGAAATGAAACGTGTATCGTCCAAAATTAAATATTATTTTCCAAGTTTTCCAAGTTCTACGCTATAAAACTGACATTTGGCATTACCGCGTCTATGTTACGTAAGTTAATCGTATTATGCACATAATCTGCGATGCCAGGTAATATGACATCATTTCGGACAACGATTATCCCCTGTGATGTCAACAGCCATCATAAAATTAAACCCTGAGTAGGCCTATACAATACGATAAACATGATACGGTTGGCATCTGTCAACGGTACTTGAAACTACAGGCTTCCATGATCACGAGACATTTTGTAAAACCGAATTTAATTTGCTAAGCTCACGTGATATTTTGTAAGGCGTGATTTAATTGGTTACGGAATAAAGTTCCTGTTAAGCTGCGATAATCGAAGGATATATAATTCGAACCCTGAAATTGGTCAGGTACATTCTGTATGCTGACCAATAAAGGTGATATTGAATCTAACGAAGTATTCCTTTGGTTATTTCAGAGAACACCAACCTTGAGCCAAGCGAGTCCCCTATTCCCCCAATCATCAAACCCAACAACAAGACCCCAAATAATTACGTCATAACATATACATTACCACATTGTTTTTGATAAGCGTTGTTGTAACTGATTTTCAAATTTTATTTCTGTATTCATACAAGTTGGAAGTTCTACATACTGGTCTACATATTGCTGATAGTCCTGGGTAGTATAATTCTGATCAGGAACTACAATGGTCTACATATTGCTGATAGTCCGACATCTTGGGTAGACATCATTTATGATCAGGAACTACACTGGTCTACATATTGCCGATATTATGATCAGGAACTACAATGGTCTACATAGTGCCGATAGAGGGACCATTTGGGAAAGATATCCATTATGATCTGGAACTACACTGGTCTACATATTGCCAATAGTCGGACCATCCTGGGTAGATATCCATTATAATCAGGAACTACAATGGTCTACATATTGCCGATAGTGGGACCATTTGGGAAATATATCCATTATGATCCGGGACTACACTGGTCTACATATTGCCAATAGTCCGACCATCCTGGGTAGATATCCATTATGAACAGGAACTACACTGGTCTACATATTTCCAATAGTCCGACCATCCTGGGTAGATATCCATTATGAACATGAACTACACTGGTCTACATATTGCCGATAGTCCGACCAACCTGGGTAGATATCCATTATGAACAGGAACTACAGTGGTCTACATATTGCAAATAGTCCGACCATCCTGGGTAGATATCCATTATGATCAGGAACTACACTCTACATATTGTTAGGCTAGCAGTTAAACCCTGGTTGGCAGTTTAGAGTAGACTAAGCAAGATAAACGTTTCATTCTTTAATTAGTAATGATCAGGATGGCATCCACAAGTATTTAATTCAAGGTCTAGACTAATACATAAGGGAGATAATTAATGTAGTACTAACTGAGTTTCTAACAGAGTAGTGTCCCTTTGACTAAGGCAAATGGCTGTTGGTAGACTGGCGAATTTTGATTCTGATAAACGTGAATCGTCTGCTGTCACTGGGTGACCGAGGTGCTGAAATGATCCAGTCTCCCTTCTTATATAGACACTGGATCTGACAGTCAGCCAATCGGATGGCTAGGACATTCTGACAGTCAGCCGTTTCATTGGTTGGAACAGAGCGCTGACTGTCAAGTTTCCGCCATCTTGGATTTGAAAGTTACATTTTTGGGCTTTAGACTAGAAATACAGCGTAGATAGCTCACAAATCGTGACGGTCAGATGTACAGACAATTCTACATGTCAAAATACACCAGGTAAGTGTACAACTATGAAGATAAACATGCATTTAATGAGTGACCGCCAGCCAGAAAGGCTGCGTGAATCGACAGTCAAATAATGGCGGTCACGAAACTTTGCGAGCACCGCCGAACAAATAATTAGAATAATGGAGCTATAAGAACGTTTGAGGTATGATCACCTATGTAAATACTAGGAGAAGTGTGAGCTACCAAAATATATCGGTATGTCACCATGGTAATGAATATCCAGTCCAAACTGGCCTAATAAAGGTGGTCACGTGACCTCCAGCGAAGTGTCAAATCAATGTCAACAGTCGACAATGGCCATTCCACGGCATGCTGTAGTGATTGACACGGCAGAAGGTGAATAGTATGGCTTATATAGCAGTTATGTAGCACACCACCTTACAATATTCATCTGATCTGGCAAATCACTCAGTAGATAAAGTAGTTAAGATTTTTATGACAGCTGGAGAATGGAACGCTCCATTTGACAGCTAAAGTAAGGATCATTTCCTTACAATATTGCCAATATCCTGGGTAGATATCAATTATGTTCAGGAACTACACTGGTCTACATAATGCCGGTAGTCACACCATACACTTGGGTAGATATCATTTATGATCAGGAACTACACTGGTCTACATATTGCCGATAGTCAGACCAAACTGGGTAGATATCCATTATGATCAGGGACTACAATGGTCTACATATTGCCGATACTCCGACCATCCTGGGTAGATAGATATCCATTATGATCAGGGACTACAATGGTCTACATATTGCCGATAGTCAGACCAACTGTAACGAAAAGACACAGTGTGAAGAGCAGAAGTATTTTCTCATGGTTCAGTGTAACGGTGTAACAAAGACAAATGCTAGATGAGAATCGGGTTTTTGTATTGTAACAAGGCATCAAACAGTGTATATCCACATCATTTTCACGATGATTCTTTTTTTCTGTCCTAAAACTAGCCAATAGTGTATACATTCATCAGACTACCGTGTGTATGGGCCTGGGTATGAGCCATTATAATAGTGACAAAGTCTATTGTGATTTATCCTGATTGTGATTTATGGCCCCACAGAATCCCTGTGGTATGTATGAGAAAACCGGTATTGTTACATTTGTGAGTGTGAGGCATGACAGGTGTTTCATTGATGGAATGACGAACAGTGAGGATCCTGCTCAGACTGCGAGGATGCACAGGCTGATCTGGATCTACACTGGCTGCAAAACCATTAAGCTCCATTTATGCAGTCACTGCCAAATGTACCAAACACGTCCATTTCTGTAAGTTAGGAGATAACTGTATTGAAATTTGTAATTTGGGGAGATACTCGGTGGATTTACGGTTGGAAACTTCGATTTACAGCGACGCCGCAGGCGGAGACGTAAATCGAAGTTTCCAACCGTAAATACACCGAGTATCTCCCCAAATTACAAATTTCAATACGGTTATCTCTATTCTAATGTACGACCATCATTTCTGACTAATTTTCCCGATTTCTGAACCAAATACCAACCAATATGGGCATACCCATTACAACCCTCACAATATTGGCCGATTTACACCTTGTAGGCAACCGTGCCAACTGCCATAAACATAATACACGAAAACAAATAGTGCAAAACAAATACGTAAACTAATGAAGAATTGTGTTACCATTTACACACTTTTATTTCATCTATATATTTTTTATCATCCACCAATGATTATTTTATATATGGTTCAACACTACCATGAATATTAGAATAATTGTCCAATGACCTACATTGCTGGGAATTCCCATTCAAAGTTAGAAAAAAATGGCCGACATCGCTGATGCTTGCTTGTCGAACTCGACATTTTACAGTTTTATAAGTGGATCACTTAATGATTGTCATAGTTATGGTTGTGTATATTCACAGTGAATTTTGGAAATTATATGGCGATGGATGTTGGTAAACGGCTGGGGTCGTAAGCGGTACAAGGACGTGATTTTCCACCCTTTGCTGGTGATTGTGGAAGTCCACTACAGTAGCCAGTGTTGTCACAGGGCACCACATCAGGGGCGTATCTAGCATTTGAGGAACGGCAGGCTGTCCTTTTTTCTAGCTCCACAGAGTGTATCGAGTATGCTATCCGTAAATGCACTCTCCTGTGTTTTACGGCATTTAAATTCAGACTCCAACTAGTGGTAAACTGTGATCTATGTAAACTCCGTGTTGCAACCCCGAACCCCCCCCCCCCCCACCTGTAGATCCGCCCTGCACATGACCTTGATGCTGGACAGGTAACATATGTTGAGTGGATACAGAGTTGGGAGGGCTCTCGTCTTCTCGATTAGCTCCAGCATTTTTGGAGAATAGCCGAATACTCCCGTTTTTAGCATGTTTAGTTGTCCAAACAATCACTATTGCATGACAACACGGAATTTTCAAGGTGAAACGGCGCGTAGGAATACATCTATTTATGTAAATGTGATCACATGACATGTTACCTACGTGTAAATCGTGGATTTACTTGCAGGTAATTGATCGATCAGCTAATCAGATTTCAACAATTTCATTAAGGTGCATTAGAATTGTCTATTTTCCCCATTTTTCTAAATGTATATATGTGTAGTACCTGATCTATTTACCATTTGTGGCTGTGACTGGAGACATGGGGTTCATAGGATTTGTCACCAGTGTATATCCTGATGAAATAGCACAGTCTGCGCGTTAGAAGCATGATGGGTGTTTCATGGATGGAATGACGAAAAGTGTTGATCCTGATCAGACTGCAGATACACAGGCTGATTTGGATCTACATTGGCCGCAAAACTATTATCCCGATGTCTCCAGTTACAGTCACATTTACCAAAAGCTTTGGTAGTTTATGAGACAAGAAATTTAGAACTGAATGTCCATGAATGGACGTTTCACTAAACTGCATACGACTAAAATGTTCGTAAGTGCAAAATTATGATAGTTTGTAAATTTCACATTAACATTGTTTTCTTGTAAATAATTATTGGATTTACATTTATTGAGCATAGGCTGCATATGCAGATTATGCTCAATAAATGTAAATCCATAAATCGAAATTTACAGACGATCTTAAATTTGCACTTACGAACATTTTAGTCGTAAGAAGTTTAGTGAAACGGGCCCCTGGCTCTTTGACCCTAACTAGCTTAGATAATCTCAGGTATATTGATGACCTTTACTATTTCATCTGTCTTTTATATTATCTGTATCTTTACATCTGAGACCCGGCCATTATAAAATATGGTCACAGACATTCAGTCCTGGCATTGAGTGACGAGCGAACGGTTTAATACTTTACACTTCTGTTAAAAAAAACCTTGCACAGACCAATAATAAACATATAAATATACCGGTACCTATTTTGACCTGGATTATCCTTTTATTTCCTTTTATTCGCAAAGCGCGACAACAGAACAGGCTGTTATTATGACCATATTTTATAATGGCCGGGTCTTGGCTATAAGGATACAGATAATATAAAAGACAGGTGAAATATTAAAATTCATCCGCTTAGCTGAGTATTCTAAGCTAACCTTAAACTTGCATACTTATTTTGAAAGCTTCGTATTTGGATGTAAACATATACACAATTGTGTTTTATTCAGTCAGCATGGGTATTGCTTTTGTGAAATAGTGAACAATAATTGTCACATTTATACCTTACCACTATGGAAGGTAATATCCGCCATAATTCTATGTAACTTGATGCTTGCGTGCTGATGACATTACACCTATTTCATTCGTCATTTGTATTTATTACATTTGAAATCTGCTTGTTGTAATTGTATTTGTCTTTCTTACATGTCCATTCTGCTGATTGCTTTGTTCATTCGTCTTATTTACATTACAATTATTGATACGTCCTTATTCGTGTCCCTGTTTTATTGCACTAAGCATTTGCAATAGAAAGTAAGAACAAGCATTTAGCACTTTGAATAAGGCCGAAAGCAGTCAGGACAAAGCCGCAGGAAGTAAGCATCACGCCGAAAGCGGAAACCCGCAAGCAGAAAGCATCAATCCACAAGCAGAATGATGCAAGCAATATATTGGTTAGTAGTGCCTCATTATGACGCCAGATGGCACTGCTGTCAATGTTAGGAATCCTCCGACTAATAAATAATAGTACGAGATGTGATTGGCTGTTTGAGGCACACCTCCAATGCCGATGTTGATGTAAGATTTCACCTACAAATGATCACAGTATAGGTTAGAAGACACCAAATAGTTTTACTATACACTTTAACCGAATCCCATCCAATAAGGTCAGTCTCTCCTACTTTCACTATTCGTATGGATGTTGTGGGACCTATTTGTACATGACCTGCAGCCGGTCTGTACTGGTTCTGCATGAATTAAACAATAGCTTCACTTACTCCTAAGACAGAAAAATCCACCAATCGTCATGTCCCCCAATATTGTTTACATTTTTTTGTTTTTTTTTGGCCACGGAAACTTCTGTTTACATCACATGACCATCATGTTCCTCAAGTGAAACTGGGTAGTAATGGATCAAGATTTGCAAGCAAACTGTGTCAGTGACCTCAAAACACCCGCACGATTTTGTTCATACCGGACTACTTTTACGTCTTGACGATTTCGCACCATTTGTTATTCTCTAACCTATATTAAATAAATTGCATATGTATGTATGGTATTTGACTTACTAATGTGTTTTATACATACATGTATCCTCATAATTAAATTACATATGTACGTAATTGAAAACAATCACATTTTTATAGTAAGTTACACATATGGTAACTTACACAGGTTCACTGTCAAACTGGCCCGTTACCGATGCAAACCAATAACTGTCCAGTATCAGACTAAGGTGGGCCACCACCATTGATTTTCCCTAAAAAACTAACCTGTTACCACACATTTTGCTATTCTCTGCTACTTTCATTTTTCTTATGGATGTTGTGGGACCTAATTTCCAATAACCTGCACCCATTCTGCTCTGGATCCTGACTAATTAAAATATAGATTGAATTATTGTTGAAGCTGGGGTCCCATCTAATAGGTACAAACTTTTCTTTATGAAACTTAAGTAAGTGTATAATTGCAACTAGTCCACCACTTTTAAAAATTACGAGTGTCAGCTACGCAGTAGTATATAAGAGTCATAATGATACAAGTTTATATGGAAGCCACACACTACGTGTGGTGGCTTCCACACGAAACTTGTAATCATTATGACTCTTATATACTACTACCGCGAGACCATATATTTATGACATGAGAAGATACACCCTATTAGAGATAAAAATCCCTATGTTATACTCAGTATATATATACAACAATCTGTCATACTTTTATTACGAATAAAATAACAACTGACACCCTATTGAAGATAAGAAATCCATAAGTTACACTCAGTATTTTACAGCAATCTGTCACAAATATATACTGACACCCTATTAAAGACAAGTTATCCATAAGTTATACTAAGTATATTACAACAATCTGTCATATATTTATTACGAATAAATATAAACTTACACCCTATTGAAGATAAAAAATCTATTGGTTATACTCAGTATAATGCCTACCATAAAGCAAATGAGAGAGCAAGCTAAGAGTTGGGGAATTTCCCTAAGAGGTTTGAGACTCAAGAAAGATATAGCAGATAGGATAAGTGACGCGCGAACCGTCGTCTACGAGGAGAGGCTGCGGCGTACGGTTTCGACCGGACGACTGCCCGCCGACCCCGAAAAACGCTCCGAGAAATTGGAGAACGAGACGACGGCCAGTCTGCGCGCCACCGCTTACGCGCAGCGTGTAAAAGAAGATCACAGCGCACGTAGAAAACCCCTATACAAGGCGTACTACAATAAGATTTATCAAGGGTTGGTGGGGAGACCTCCCAAGAAGTGGAGAGATATCGCCAGAGCTTTGGTGGAGGAGGGTCCCAGGATTTTCGCCGAAGAAGCCGAAGTTAGGGAAACTGTTGATAGAGGTAGGAGGAAGATAGTATGGACTTTCGAGAGGGGGGTAGACGGGGAGATCGCTAATCGCATAATGAATAAAATTCGCCCAGAGATGACCACGGCATGTTATCTGAGGTATTCGTGCTCGTATCGTATTAGGCACATAGAGACCGACGCTACTATGATCTATCACAAACAATCAAAGGGCAGTCCGTGGATAAACGAGATCGCCAAAGCCAAGAGTTGGATATCCGATAGAGAGAAAGGTCGAATGGACATCGACAAAGTCGATAGACCAAACACAAAATGGACCTTCGTTCGTTGGATATCGGTCGAGGTGAAGATGATCATCGACGCACAACAACTTCTCATGGGAGCGGGAAAACTCCCAGACTGGTTAAGACAGAAAAAGGGAATGTATTCCGTCGACACGTACGACGACTACTTGTGTCTGTTTAGGTGCATAGCCATCCAACGTGGAGGGAGACCCGACGGGTGTTGTAGGAAGGCACGAGCTCTGGCTCGCGAATACCTCGGGAACGATAACGGACCGGGTAGTAAGGGAATCCCCTTGGACGATATTAAGAAGGTCGAAGAGCATTTCAAGATGGGCATTCGCGTTTACGAGCCCACCGCCTGACGGAGTGTGGTACCTCGTGAAGGTTCCGGCAAATTACGACGTGGTTGGGGGGAAGACAATGACGATAGGAATGTTTGGAGGTCACTCGTTCCTCATAACGAATCTCCGCAAGATGACGAACGAGTACGGGTGCACCGGATGTTAACAACGGTTCACAAAGTCGTGTAACATGCACAGGCACGCGACCACCTGCATGGGTGGGAAGACCGTGGTGACATGTCCAGGTAAGAGGGTAGAGAGACCACAGTCGGCCTACGAGAAGGCGTTCTATCCCAAGGGGTCAGCGAGTGTGAGGTCGATTCAATGGTTAAGCAGAGAGGAGAGGGTGGGAAAGCACATACATCACGCCAACTGCGGTCACGGTGGTGAGAGGTGGGTGGCCGGTGATCCGGTCGACGGTTACTGTCACGAGACCGAGACCGTGTTTCAGTTTCACGGATGCTACTGGCACGGGTGTCCGAGGCATTGCATGAGAGGTAACGCGAGATCGCTGTACAAGAGGACGAACATTCAAGACGCCAAGATAAGGAAGGCGGGTTACGAGCTGGTGGTGATGTGGGAGTGCGAGTGGTTGAATGAGGTGAATACCAACTATCCACAATTGCCACGCGAGGAGGAGACGACTCTGTACCCCCACCAGATAGTCTACGACTTCGAGGCGTATCTCGACAAGTCAAAAATCACGCGACCGACCAAAGACCTGACCTTCGAGGTCGAGCACGTTCCTATATCGGTGTCGTTGGGGGATACGATGCATGAAGGGATCACACACCTATGCGAACGAGATCCCGACACGCTAGTCGAGAAGTTCGTGACCGAGCTGCAGATGAGAGGCAAGGCAATCAGGGAGGGGGTTAGGAAGTATCTGCCGGCCGACATAGATATGTTATCGAAGTCTCAGCAAGCAAAGATTATTTCTTGGATTGACCAAGTCCCGGTGGTGGGGTTCAACTGTAGCAGGTACGACCTGAACCTTATCAAGCAGTACTTTGTAGAGAAGTTGGCGGCCACCGTGAATAAGGTGATGGTTGGAAAGAGAGCCAACACGACGATGTTTCTGTTTACCCCGGAGTTTAGATTTCTCGACATCATCCAGTATCTGGGACCCGGTACCACGTACGACCGGTGGGTTAAGGCGTACGACTGTAAAACGGTAAAGTCTCACTTTCCATACGAGTGGTTCGATAGCGCGGACAAGCTCGACCATCCGGGGCTGCCAGACTATCCGGGGCTGCCAGACTATCCCGAGTGGTACTCGAAGTTGAAGGGTGAGTTCCTTCTGTCGTTGTCCGAGTGGAAAGAGTGTAAGAAGGTATTCCGAGAAAAGGGGATGAAGACGTTCAAGGAATGGTTGCAACACTACAACGACTTGGATGTAGGACCGTTCCTGGAGGCTCTGACTAAAATGACGGAGTTCTACAGGGGAAGAGGCGTGGACATACTCAAGGATGCCGTGTCTCTGCCCGGTGTTTCCCTTGAGTACCTACTCCGCGGGTCGATCGATGGGAAGGCGGACACGCCCGAGCTGTGGTCACCGAAGTCTGAAACTTACGAGATGATGAAGCAGGGATTGGTCGGTGGTGGTCCGTCCATAGTATTCTCCAGATACGCCGAGGCTGGAAGGTCGACGATCAGGGGTCAGGTGGGGAGTCGGGAGGAGAAGATGTGCAAGGCGGTGCTGGGGTACGATGCCAATGCTCTATACCTATCTACTCTGTCGAAGGACATGCCGTGTGGTGAGGAGCAGATATGGACGTGTGACGACCCGGAAAGACAGTCGTATATAGACCGTTTCGTGAGGAAGGTCAGGAGTGAAAAGTGGTTCGGATTTGCGGAGTTGGATATAGAGGTCCCTGAAACGTTGAGAGACAAGTTCTCGGAAATGTCACCGCTGTTCGTTAATCGAGAAGTCGATGAGAACGAGGTTCCGCAGCACATGAAGGACTACCTGGCCGGGACCGGTAGGAAAAGAGTCGAAGGACAGAGAAAGCTCGTGGGGGCAATGTCCGCCAAGAAGATGATCATATACTCCCCGCTGCTAAAGTGGTATCTGGAGCACGGTCTGATCGTCAAGGCGGTGCATAGGGTGATAGACTACACGCCCGGCAAACCGTTTCAATGGTTCGTTAAAGAGGTCACCGCTGCTAGACGGACGGGGGACGTCGACAAGAGCAAGGCGGTGTTGGCGGAGATATTCAAACTGGTTGGCAACGCGTGTTGTGGCAAGCTGATAGTGCACAAGAGAGACACCTGAACACCACATATACGAAGGATGAGAAGACTGTCGATCGGGCACTGAGGTCGCATGGTTCGAAGACCTGGAGGAGAATTGGGGAGGCTTACGAGATATCGAGCAGGAAGACTCGAGTGGTGATCAACAGACCGTTTCAGTGTGGCATAGCGGTCTACCAGTTGGCCAAGCTCCGGATGCTGGAGTTCTACTACGATTTCTTGGACAAGTACGTGGATCGCGGAGATTTCGAACTGATACAGATGGACACTGACAGCATGTACTTCGCGCTGTCGGAGAAGACGCTGGCGGCGGTGGTGAGAAAGAATATGAAGAGAAAGTTTAATAAGGATAAGACCGAGTGGTTGGCGTGGGACGTGTGGAGCAACAGAACTCCGGGACTGTTCAAGCTGGAATTCGAAGGGGATAGAGCCATCGCTCTGTGTAGCAAGTGTTACTACATGAGCGGTGATGGAAAATCTAAGCACTCGGCCAAGGAGATGTCGAAGAGATGTAACGATCTGACTTGGGGAAGGTATAAGAGTGCTCTCGAAGGGGGTAGGGATATGGCGGAGAACAGGGGATTCCGAATGATAACGGGGTGATGAAGACGTACTGTCAACAAAAATTAGGACTCTCGGCGTACTACGACAAGAGGAGAGTGATGGAAGACGGGTTACACACCGAGCCTATAGGATAGATAAAAAAAAGAACTCTGAGAGAATACTAAAGACTCTGACGATCCGGGGGTAGCCGAGTGTCAGAAGGCACCGCGAGAAGTTCTTCGCGAACAAACCCTCGAGATGGCCCATCATCCAAATAGTAGAGCACGGGCTCATCGGGCTTGGTAATAGATCGATCTAGATGATATACATTGAGAGACCACACGGGATCAGTCGCGCGGCGGCTGCCACCTTCGAGCTCTCCCGGTTGATAGAGGTACCGGACGTCAATATCTGATGGAAGCCGTTGCTCCTCTAAACCAACGGGTCGCCCGCGGCGGAGACGGCAGAGGGCTCGCTCGTCACCCTTTTAAGCTTGATAGCATCTACGGGCTTCTTACCTATCAATCTGGTCACCTCTCCGTTCAGTGCGGAGACCACGGCGGGCAGTCTGGCCACCCACTCGGTCGATCGCGAATGAGGGTCTACAAGTTCTTTCGCGTATTGGTGTCCGAACAGTCTCTCAGCCAGGGTTCGATTGAAGCGTTCCACGATCCCCTGGTCCCGGTGGATGTTGACGCGGCCGCGTCTGACAGAAACTTCGTGCTTAGACAATAGATGAGAGACCGCGCCCATGAACTCGCGGACGGGATCGACCTGGAGAAGATTCGGCCATTTGAGAGGACTCCTCTTATATATTCGGGAGAGAGCCTCGGCCACCTCCTTAGACTCTTTAGTGGCCAACGGCTCAGCCCCCTTATAACGACTCGCTACGTCAACGACTGTCAGCGCGTACTTGTACGTCTTACGACCGACGCGATCGTGAGGGAGAAACAGGAGATCCGCTTGGTGAACTTGGTTCGGTACCGGCACGTCGAATTTCGGGCGCGGAATATTGTGAGGCGCGGGTAAATAGATCTGCCAGATGGCCTGCTTCTTGAGCCATTCCTTGACAGCGTTTTCTGAAACCTTGGTCGCCGCCGCGAGGTTCTTGATGGCAGCGAGTCCCTTCCAGTAGCCGTGGGGGCTATAGTACGTGTTCGCTAGATTGCGCGCTAGGCGAACCGATAGTTTGGTATTAAGTTTGAGCGTGTTCATCGTATACGATGTATTCTAATATATCTGACAATCTCCAACATGCCCTCGCCAGATCGTCCGGTAACTGCGTCGATAATAATAAACCTTTATTGGAAGTACAATCGCGATTGGGGGTTAAGTTCTGAAGGAAATTGGGAAAATATAATCCCCCAGGATTGGTGGAGGAATCTAACATCCGCTTTGCGAAAAGGGTGGCCACTTTTTCGTCTTGAGAGAATCTCGGGCCAGACGAATCATACCCTTTGCACCAACCATGCGGTGTTTAAGGGCAGTGTAGCCTACATCAATCATAGCAAAATAAAGTTCGTCAACTGACATCGTTCTATATATATATATATTTATAATAAAAGTTATTTAAAATAATTAATTTAAAATCTCGATTGAATATAGTAGCCGACGAGCCCCACCACACCCATTCCCACGACGATGAACGCGATCTCGCGGTCTTTTTGGGGCTCTGACGGTACATGGAAATCTGAAAGTTGGGGATAAGCCAGCGCGTACTCGCGGTTGGCTTCTTCAACGTTCTGAAAAGTTTGTGCGGCGTGATTTTCGCGGCGAAGCTCTTCATTGACCCAGTCAAGATGGGCGGTTCGTTTTTTCGACCACGCTTCCTTTGCGCTATTGAGTTGTTCTACAGCTAAATCGTGACGCTTACTCTCCTCATCCGCGTTCGAGTTTTGTAGTTTAGAGAATAGAAAGTTGCTGCCGCTGAACGCCAATGCGTTTACGAGCGCACCACCTATCATTATTGCGATTGAAGCCATTTATTTCCATATATTAACTGGTAGAATTCCAGCTTTAACTAGATAATCTCGGGTCCAAAACTGCGGCCGCTACATCTAAGGTCGCGAGCCCATACGTCTCTCACAGTAAAGTCCAATTTGGGAGCGGATCTTCCTAGGGCCATCTTTGATAGTCGAGCATACCCGATACTGAAACCCGATATCACCACGGCGTGATAAAGCGCATTCACTAACATTTTACCATCTTGTTCAGCCATTATAATTATTGCATATAAAAGGGGTCGCGATCAATGTTTTAAATGGGGCGCGTCCAATCGCGATTGGTGTTTCGTAACTTCTTCTGAACACTGGCTGGTTGTTTTTTCGATAATAGGGGGTATTTCCACACGCACAAGGCACCAACAACTGCCAGACCACCACCAACAACCCAACTCCAATTCACGAATTTGGGTTCAATCGGATTCGCCCAACTCCAACGGCAGTTGGTATTGGGTGTTGAGTGTGCTTCCAATTCGTGAATTGGGGGTGTTGTTGTACTCAACTCTGTCTTCAGATGTTTTGCTGTCTCCATCCCCGATTGCAACGACTGTTTAGCCTCTCGAAGCTCGGCGAGTATTTTATCTTGTTTAACTTTTCGGGTGGCAGCCGCCGCCCGCCCAGCTGCCTGTCTTTTGGGATTTTTTATTTGCGGTATGTCATCCAGTGGCGGAGTTGGGTTCGATTGGGTTGGAGCAATCGGGTTCAACTCCGTCACTCTCGCGGGTGTGTCTTGTGTCATCATTTTCAGGGCTTATAGTTCGTGGGCATATATGTCCAAATTGACAGTGTTTACCCGTGGTCAACGCGGTTGTCAGCGGAGCTAAGTACATTCCAAACTTGTGATAAATTGAGCAGCAGGCTGTTCTAAGAGTGTGACCTATAAAAGGATCAGTCTCTAGATCGTCAATCAATCCCGCGGTGTTTGGTATAGGGAGAAGTATACTAACGGCGGTTGCGTACAAATGAATAACCGCCGATCCGAGAGTTTTTGTCATCTCCGCACCTAACCTAGATTCGTATCGCGCATACATTTTATCGATCTCCGCATCTGACATCTTATCCACCTGAAAAACTGAGAGACGCCTACCGAGATAATGCTCCGATTGTCCCCCAGCAACCAGCGCAGCTAGCCGCTCTCGTCGCGCCGCATTTTCATTTTCATTCGGAGTCGTTGCACTCAACCCAATACCAACCGCCGTTGGAGTTGATTCCGATTGCTCTGTCGGATCATTATCTATGTTGGCAGTCGGAGTTGAGGTTTCTTCTATTAGCTGATCGAGAAGTTCGTCGCAGTTCATTTTTCTTAAAATTAATTTAACTATTCTAACAAGTCTCATCACTTTAACATATTGCCAAGCGCACCACCCGATACTTATGATCACCATTATGCTCGCAACAAAGCTCGCAGCGGAGCACCAAATTGTTAACATTGTTAACCATTGTTCAGCATTTGTTCAACATTTGTTAAGCATTTGTTCAGCATTGTTCAGCAATTGCTAAGGCATTGGTTCAGCATTGTTCTGCATTTGTTCAGTAATTGCTAATAATTATAAAATTAATTGATAACTTCGTAAGTAGTTGGTTTGATCTGTCTTTAGCAAAAGCTTGGCGTGCTTAGTTTCCGAAAGCAATCCGTCTAACCTCCAGGGCGCTCCTCGCGCGTTGGGATAACGTCATTCTCTCGAAGACAGTCCATCGAAAGAGTCTCGATTCCTTGCAGTGAAAGAGGGCGACCCATTTCGTTTGCTCGCGCAGATCCTTGAGGACGGCGTTGTACTTTTGAGTGGATATCCATACGCTTTGCCTAGCATGGCGGCCAGAAAATGCGAGCTCTGAGAGCATGTCCTTCTTTTTGGTCATCGCCGCCTTGGCCGAGCAATCGTCAATCACGTATAGGGTGGGCTCACCCTGGAATTTTTGGTATAAACCACGCAACCAATCGTGAAGCCTATCACCGGGATCAATAACGTATACCTCAGGGTCGGTCCATATCCACGTTCGCCGCTGATAAGTATCGTTGTGCCGCACAGTGGGACACAGGATCACAATATGACGAAAGCATCGCGTGGGTAGGAGCCCTCGAGCAAGTCTAGGATGAAAACCGTTTTTCTTTTTTCCACATCCTGTCTGCCCACATATTATGGCAGAGTGGGCATCTCCAATCGTGAATTGGTATTGATTGCTAATTTTCTTAATTAATTCTTTAGAATTATCAAATTTATTAATTAATAAATCGTTAGAATGATTGCTAATTTTCTTAAAATTAATCAATAAATCGTTAGATGATTTTTTTATTAAATCAATAGAGTGCTGAGACGTATCGGCCATCTTCGATGTTGAGTTGTGCGTCTGTAATTATATATAAGTACACGTTCAATGGCCCGGCTCCGTCCGCCTCTTTGGTTATCTGGATCGTCACACCCTCGCTAGCGTTCTCAACTTGGCGTCCGCTGCCGTGTATTTGGTCGTCGTCGCTGGCTCGCATGTCTAGCCATAACGCGTATTTGGTATTCAGGAACTCCGCGAGGGAGACGGCCAGAGAGATGCAGGTCTTTGGCAACCGCCGCAACCTCCGAAGAGCGCTTAGAGCCGGCAGCAAACTGCTTTCTTACTTCGTCCCACTGCTGGTGCGCGCGAAGACCCGCGCTGTAGAGTTGATTGGGAACTCCCTCGATCGTCACCTCTACCTTCGTGATTTTGGGGTTATAGAATTTGTCGGTTTTTCTAGCACCGAACGCGAACCGAGCATCCTCGAACAACATCAGTATACCTTTCATAGAGCGGGCGGGTACGTTGACGTTAATATTCCACAATGTGTCGCCTTTGTCTTTCGTCATCTTGCGATGGCGAAGTACTCGGTCGTAAAGTATGGCAAC
Source organism: Conchocele bisecta (assembly GCA_029237695.1). Taxonomy (NCBI): domain Eukaryota; kingdom Metazoa; phylum Mollusca; class Bivalvia; order Lucinida; family Thyasiridae; genus Conchocele; species Conchocele bisecta. Next base: position 14,062,681 of record CM055270.1, on the reverse strand, counting down.
GCGCCCGGCGTACGGTGTTCTGATCAATCGCGCGAGTTCGGGCATCGTGACCATGTCGTACTCCAGCGAAACATTATCGATCGTATACGTCGATAACATGTCGCTGGTTATGAGAACTCGGCCGTAGTCGTTGAACGTTAGTTCGTATTCGAGGCGGTCAGCCAAAGCGCTCTGATAGTAGGGCATGTGACTCTCCAGCAACTCAAAGTCGAGCGGGATGTAGAAGCGGTTGCCGTAAGCGCCCGCGACCGCATTGTCACTCGCGTTGTTATCTACCTTGTTACCAGCCCCGATTCTAAGTTTGGTTACGTTCTTATTTTTGCTGGTGTCAATACCCTGATAGACAGCGTTTTCGCGCTCTTGCGCCGTCTTCCATAGGTCCTGATAACAATGGTAGACGTCGCTGTCGTCGATCGACATCACCTCATTACCAGAAATCTTTATCATGGTCTTCTTGACGATGGCGCGACCAAGGTTCTGAACGACGGTTCGGTCCTCGTCCGTCGACGTCAGCGAAATAGTGAAAGCGAGGCGAACAGTACCCGGCACAATGACGTCGTTAGCTCCGAGGTTGGGGAAGCGGACCAAGAGCTGCTGGTTCTGGTCGATCGTCGATGGGTTGTTCGTAATAACGACACTCTGTCTCACGCCTTTTGCCCCGAGGGGCTCACGCAGTCTGCGGTATGGATTGAGTTTGCGACCGTATTGACTCGAAGACATAATTTAGTGAAACTATATTAAACCCTTATGGTTTTGTCTTTAATACATAATTAATTTTAAGAAAGTTATAAAGATGGATGATTACGATACTTATGGATGAAATCGGCAGAGACGATTTCCACGATGATGATGACATCGATGACTATGACGAAACGACCTTCATAGAGACACCAGCACCCCCAATTCCACTTTTGTTTGATCCAGGCGCACCACAAAATACGCCTTTGGTTAATCCACGTGCATCTTTGTTTGGTCCAGACGCACCGGGAACTTCATCTGCTGGTGTCCCTATGTGGGAGGCCCCACCCGCAACTCCGGCGTGGGCGGGCGGTGCCGAGATTCCTGCGGGGATCTCCAAGGATGAAATGGCGCTTCTCGAGGAAACGAATTCTCGGGTGAAACGGTGGGAGAGTGAGGTGTCTAAAAACGGCATCAAGGCCATGTTGGAGTTCCGCAGCACTAAAAGAGGAGACTTGTGGGTTAAATGGGGTAATAGCTGGAAGTTGCTGACGTACAAGAACCGACCCCCGACCCAGTTCCTCAGCCCCTCTTCCGTGAACCGATATGGAGTAACCCTCGCTCGAGCTCTCGGAGTGATCGATGATCGGTCGCAGCTCGCCTCAACAAATGGTAAAAACCCTACAGTCTACCGACGAAACGCTGGCGAAGACGGCCGCCGCTATAGAAATGAGCGAGCTCAGCGATGTCCCTCGTATAGCCACCGACGCTATTAACACAGTGGAAACCACGGTCAACGAAATGAACGGCACGAAATATGACCCACCATTACCTCTTCGCGAACTTCGGGGACTCGATAAGGCTCTGCAAACAACTCGGGGCGAACTGGTCAATAACCTCTCCAAACTCACGGCGCTGGACAAACATATCGCGCTAGAAGAAAGAAAACTTGGAGAAATCCGTGACGATAGAAAATCTACCGAGCGGATCAACAAACTCCTGCGGTCGTTGCGGGACGAAAGAGAAGCTCGCTTGGAGGCTGCTTCGACTAACCGTGAGACGATTTCCGGCCAATTAAGTCGGAGCCGCGAAACAATCTCGAGGGTTCTGCACGAGGACACGACACTCGGTGAGCGTCTTCGCACTCTGTTCAGAGAGAAGGCCGTCACGATATTAACCATCATCGCAGCTTTCAGCATGATTATATCGACCCTAATTCTATCTATATCGTCTCTATTTGTAGCTGTCAATGCTGGTGCCGCACCAGCACCAGCACCAGCACCGGCACCCGCGCCATCCGGCGGAGCCAAGGAGTGGATAAAAAAACAACTAAAAGCCCTCGCCAGTCTCCTGGCTAAATTAGCAGGAAAGTTGGCTGCCGCGCTGCCTGGTTTGATAGGTCTCCTCTCCTTCTTGTTATCTATATTATCAAAAACGGTCGGATGGGTCGCCGAGAATACCTGGGCTTTAATCGTGGCCATCGCCGGTCTCCTACTATTCTTCGCCAGAGAGTTCCTAAAACCAAAGCGTAAATAGTCCGATCGCCACGACGGCGACGACGAGCGCTAATTTCTCCTCCTCGTGTGTTGTGCTTCCAATCTCGATTGGTGTTTCAACATTGTTGATGGAACTCGATGGTGCATCCAATTTACGAATTGGGGGTACTGGGTTCGATTGTGTTGAGGGATGTGTATCCATTTTGTGTTTTGGGGGTTTTATGAAATCTTTTTCAAATTTATTTGAATTTACAACTCCGCGCCCGATCATTTTGGGGGTGCGCTTGATGATATCCGTGTTCACGTTACCATTGTGACCGATTTTTTGATTGGCGGTGGCGATTACGATCTGATTATTGTAACCATCAACCGGGTCGTCTCGTAGTATCATATTGCTCGGCGCCATATAAAGACCTATTCCAAATACATAGTCCACTGGGGTGCTGGCAGTCTGCAAAACGTCTTGATAATTCTGGATCGCCTTCTCCAGGTCCACCTTAGCTGAGATGGCGTCCTCGACAAGTGCCAAGAACTGTTTTTGTGCATCAAACGCCGTTCCCGTGCCCAGTATAGAACTGCGAGTTCGCTTCTGTGCGCCGAGGATGGTCCAGACGTACGTGCGAATAGATTCGTTGACGCGAGTAACCCCGGCCTGCGTGAACCCTAGACCCTTATCTAACATAAATTGGTGTGGGTCCACGCGTTCTGAACCTCAGCAGCCTGCTGTATGTAATCGACGTGAGCCAGTTTCGGAGGTAACATTTTAAAAGAAAACACGCCACAGTGCCGACCTCCAGACACTTCTGGCCCGAAAGTCATAGTCGCGGGGTCAAAATTCCCGGCGTTCCGACTGACGATGTGGTCACCGGAGTAATCGTGTCTAAAATCAGTCTGCGTCCAATTCCCGGACTGGTCCCCGAATGAGAACGTCCCCGAGGCCGGTGTGGTAGGAAATGTTTCTTTCTGCCTCCAGCCGCGTCTTTTGAAACGTTAAATTCGTTACACAGTCTTTCAAACGCCATACGGTCGTATGCGTTGGAAATGGATCCCAGGCGTCGTCTTGAGGTAGAGAAATACCTAGTTCTTTGAGAATCCTCCTAATAGTATAATACGTGTGAAAGTTGTAGACACTTCGGAGCATGATATTCTTGGATGTTAGATGGTCTTTATGTGAAACTCCACACCCGGCTGTTGCGCACCATACAGCAAAATTTAGCTGGTTCTGCCAAAACAGCATCGGTGTGGCTTTCCACCCGTTTACCGCCTCCATCGTAGTAATCTTGGGCAGCCTATATTTCTCAAACGTGTTAGGGAAATTGGTGGCAAAGCCACTGTCCGGTCTAACCGTTACGGTTGGGTGTACAAGGTTAACAACGTCTTTTTGTGTGTATTTACCTCCGACCGCGTACTTTGCATTAGAGTTAAAGCTAAATGCTTTTGTATCCATTGAAAGATATTATTATGTTTGCTACTATCACTAATGTTCAAAAAGGGAGTTGTGAACTTCAAACATTAATAGACAACTGCTGTGGACAACGCCGGGTAGGCCTTAGATCAATCACGTTCACGGTCGGGTGGAAAAACGTTGAAACGCTCGAGTTTTTCACATCAGAAGTCGAGGGTGTAAGCCCTGTGGCTTTCGGAAACTACCTAATAACTGAACCAGTGACCTCAGGATTTCGTAGAACTCCAGATGCTATAGTACCTCAGGGTCTTTGGAGTTTCGGACATCTCCAAGCTTTTGTCGCGGAGAAGATTCCTGGTGTAGTCACTCTCGCAATCTCGAAAGCCACGGGGCTCACGACATTGACCGTTGATAGGCGTTTAAGGATCTCACCGGGGTTGGGCTCACTGTTAGGATTTAAAATAACATACCCTTACAACGATGACGGAGTGTTTGATCCTGGCGAGCACGTCGGCACGACCCCGGTGAACTTCGCCGTCACGAAAACTCTCGGGGTGCACCTGGATCGGGTGAACACATCGTACAACACGGTAGACGGCACTCCCAGCATATTACTGAAAACCGTGCCCGCCAGCGACTGTTTCTATGGTGAGACCCTGACCTTAGACTTCCCACACCCCGAGATGAAAGTTTTGGAATCGGGACACATCCACGAGTTGTTTAAGATTTCTATTCTCGATGATAAAGGGCGAGAGTTGAAGAACGATTACCCGATTTCGGTCGTCCTAGAAATCAGAAATTTCAAATTAATTAATTTTAAGAAAATTATTTAGAATTAAACGCATGTTCGTAATATATATATTATCAACATTATTGAAAATGAGTATATACGGACCAGGTAGTTTGGGTGACAAATTCAAAGAATTTGGAACCGACAGAAGGGGGATTCATCCCGACAGAGGGGGACTTTTTAACTACCCAAAAAACAAAGGCCTTGATCAATAGAACTATATCGAGGGCCACCACGGACGAGATTCACAAGAGTCTACTATCACAACTTAGAGAATATGCCCTGGCTGTGAATACACAAAGTCGTGAAGAAACGCATACGGAACTAAACGAACAAGGTGAAAAAATAACCAAATTTCGAAAAGAGGCCCGGTCGGGGATTGATAAAGTCCGAGAAGACCACCAGGCGGACCTTACGGAGGCTTATGATGCGTTGCGCTTAGAGGACTCTCTCAGCAAAGAAGCGACACTTACCGAACTAGACGGGAAAATAACAAAATTTCGAAAAGAGACCAGGTCGGATATTGATAAAGTCCGAGAAGACCGCCAGGCGGCCCTTACGGAGGGTTATGATACGTTGCGCTTAGAGGACTCTCTCGTCAGAGAAGCGGCGGTTGCCGAACTAGACAAAAAAATAACCAAATTTCGAAAAGAGGCCACGTCGGGTAATGAGAAAGCCCGAGAAGACCACCAGGCGGACCTTACGGAGGTTTATGAGGTGTTGCGCTCAGAGGACTCTCTCGTCAGAGAAGCGGCGGTTGCCGAACTAGATAAAAAAATAACCAAATTTCGAAAAGAGATCCGGTCTGGTATTGATAAAGTCCGAGAAGACCACCAGTCGAACCTTGCGGAGGCCCTTGCGGAGGCCTATGATGCGTTGCGCTTAGAGGACTCTCTCAACAGAGAAGCGACACTTACCGAACTAGACGGGAAAATAGCCGAATTTCTGAAAGAGACCAGGTCGGGGGTTGAGGGGGTCCGAGAAGACCACAAGGAGGCTATTGCGGAGGCTTATGGGGCGTTGCGCTCAGAGGACTCTCTCAATAGAGAAGCGGCACTTACCGAACTAGACGAAAAAATAACCAAATTTCGAAAAGAGGCCCGGTTGGGGGTTGAGGGGGTCCGAACGGGTATTGAGAAAGCCCGAGAAGACCACCAGGCGGACCTTACGGAGGCTTATAGGGTGTTGCGCTCAGAGGACTCTCTCAGAGAAGCGGCGGTTGGTGAACTAGATGGAAAAATAACCGAATTTCGAAAAGAGGCCCGGTCGGGTATTGAGAAAGCCCGAGAAGACCACCAGGCAGCCCTTGCGAAGGCTTATGAAGCGTTGCGCTCAGAGGACTCTCTCATCAGAGAAGCGGCGGTTGCTGAGCTAGACGGGGAAAATAACCGCATTTCAAAAAGAGGCCCGGTTGGGTGTTGAGAAAGCCCTAGAAGGCCACCAGGCGACCATTACAGAGGCTTATGATGCGTTGCGCTTAGAGGACTCTCTCAGCAGAGAAGCGGCACTTACCGAACTAGACGGAAAGATAACCGAAGTTTCCGATAAATTGAAACATGATCGTATAGCCGCGACCAAAGCTCTTGAGGAGGCCTCTTATAATATTCGTACTGAGGCATATAACGCAAACAGTGCGCTTGCCGGAATAGTGCGAACAATGAAAACGCTAAAACGTGCCATAACAGTTTGGGCTGAGAAGCGGGGCCCATTGGTTGAGGGGCACTATGAATATTCGTTCGGTGCCAAAGCGAGTAATAAATGTGGGGGATACACTATGACAGCGCGGGTGAAGTTATCCAAATGGCGGTCTGCTCGGTTAATGGTAGTGGTAAACCTGTGGGCGCGGTCACGATAAATATTGTAGTAGATGGGGAAGAACGGGGAGTTGGAGTCATTAAAGTCTCTGGAGATAGTTCGACGGTGGTTTCGTTCTCCGGTTATGATCGAATTAGACTTTCCAAAGGTAGTGTTATTAACTTTGTCACGAAAATCGGTGACACAGAGAGTTCTTCCACTATTGTCTCGTTGTTAATTGAACTAAATTTGTAAAATATATATTTGAAACGAATCAACGCTTCCAATTGTCAATACCACTCCATCAACACTGTGTACAATTAACGAAAGAAGTTCAGATTTTAGGTTGAATAATATCGTCGCTATGCAGGATATTTTAGTTAGAGAATATACAAATAGAAAAAGAAACGCTAAAAAATATAGGCGCGCGGTGAACATGGCTGAAGTATCTAGCACGGCTCTGGCGAGTGTTTCTGTGTTGTGTGGGGCGGGGACAGCTGCAACTATATCCACCATTATAACGGTTCCCGTAGCGGGGATTTTATGTGCGGTGTCGGCCGTTTCTGGGTTGTTGTGTATGGTAATTAGGGCGTCGGGTGGAAAACTCGAGAAAAAATGTAGAAAACATGATAGAATATCCGTTCTCGCCAGGTCAAAGAAAAATACCATCGACGTTATGGTGTCCAAAGCGTTGGCCGATAAGAAAATATCAAATTTAGAGTTTGAATCCGTGGTTGTGAAGAATTGGGGAGATATGAACAATTAAAAAATGATATAAGAATCAAAGCGCGCGCCACCATGCCCAAGATTGAGTGTACTGATTGGGATAAATTTAGGGAAAAACTTGGAGATAAAGTCGGAAGAAATGCTACAGCACCATTGTGATATTTTATAAAATAATTAATTTTAATTATAAAATTAATTAAAATTAATTATATTGTCGCAGTAAACAATTTATTAATTAATTTTAGGAAAATTATTAACAATTTAAAAAGAAAAAAAATAATTATTTTTTTTAGCTTCCACCGAGGCTCGAACCCACGCCAGCAAAACCCTTCTGGGTCCACCCCGCTAAGCCTTCATTCTCATTCATTCATTCATTAATTCTTTTCTTTTTGGCTTAGCGAGGTGTATGTAGCTACCCGTACTGCACACCCCCATCTTTCGGCTGATCTAGGAACCAGTGTCGAAAGTCTAGGCAACCTTGGAAGTGTCAGCACGGGTGCACTGAGCGCTCATTTTTCGTCAAGGGGCGTCCCCCAAGACAAAGTATTGTTGTTAATTTTACATATATTAAGCTAAAACCGTGTTGTGCAATACCAATATTTACTCTTTTTTTTTTATTTGCTTTTTATATAATAAGTTCGTTTTTTATTTAATAATATAGGTTATAACGTTCTAAATTAAAAAAATAAAAAACATGCCAACCAATCACAATGTAAGAAATACTTCCGGAATATCGATAGCGGGTTGTGTAATACACACCCACGTGTGTGTAGTATATATTACAGTGTGTTTATGTTTCATTCCGGAATATCGATAGCGGGTTGTGTAATACACACCCACGTGTGTGTAGTATATATTACAGTGTGTTTATGTTTCATCCCGGAAGACGTAATCGTGTAATCTCTCTATAAAATGGACACTTAATATACGTGTAGGTAGGACACATAATTTGCGTGTTTATAACACGTGTAAGTGAAACATTGTCGTCTGCTTGGTGTTGTGATTACAACATAAATTTATAAGTGATATCGTAGAAATGTACGTTCGTAAACGAATCGTTGGGTTTTAATAGTTTTATATAATACGCCTTTTAGTTTCATATCCGATACGCATTATCTGTCTTAATGTTCGTATTTGCCTCTTGTATAGTTGACATAATTGCCGGTATAATATTGGAAATGTAACGTTTTTATCGGAGCGTAATAAATTACGCTAGTATTTCATATATTCGATATCGCCTAGTGTTCTCATTTTATAGAATTTATATACAGGATTATAACCCCCGTATTCTTCGTAAACTTCTTCAACACAGTCATTAAAAATTTGCAATTCAAATTGTATTGAATTATCCATTTTCTCTTTTATATTGGTACTTGTTTTTTCTGTTCAATTTTATAAAATTAGTTTGATAATGTTTTTTACAGTGTTTTAATGCTGTAGAAACACCGTGACTTATTAGATCGATTCTATCTTTCTAACTGACTTTCGGATTTGAATTATTACTAAACGATAATACTTGCGAGCACGTAATCCCTTGTTAACCATTCGATGAGTAGCCTGAGTGCCACCGCATGGTGGACATAGCAGTGACTCGGCTTTGGTCCCTACCCCACAATGTCGACATGGGCGAGGCGAAACGGAACCTCTTCGCATCCATGCACGGTGATGTTTGCAATATTCGTAAATATCGGTGCGAAAACATCTCTCGTGACTACCTGTCTTCAACCATACACACTTAACTAGAACCATTATGTTATATATATACTGAGTATAACATAGGGATTTTTATCTCTAATAGGGTGTATCTTCTCATGTCATAAATATATGGTCTCGCGGTAGTAGTATATAAGAGTCCTAATGATTACAAGTTTCGTGTGGAAGCCACCACACGTAGTGTGTGGCTTCCATATAAACTTGTATCATTATGACTCTTATATACTACTTACGCAGATATAATTATTTAGTAATATTTAATGTACTCATAGAGACTCGCGGTGGTATCAAGCCAGTTCCATATGCAAGTGATGCAGTATTTTTAAATTATTTATATCAACTAAATGCTGAATAAATATTTTTATCGACATATCATAAAGTATGATATTGCACATCAAATAATAAATAAATGGAATAAATAGTTGCTTCCATTATCATTTTAAGGAACCACGGTTATTGCCCCTGATATCAAACTGGCATTTCGCGTTTGATATAAAAAGTATAATAATGTCAATTAGTACGTCTGGTAATGGTAATCATTTTGCCAGAAAAATGTCAGATTGAAAAAATAAAGAAAAACATGTCTCCCTATATTATAACCTGGCATGTACACTCTAGGTTTAAGGTTAGAAAAGGGGTGTTTTTAACACCAGTTTTCAGCATATTTGAAGCATTTAAAAGAAAACACTGAGCCTGTTTGTCACATGATGTAAACAGAGTTTCCGTGGCCAAATAATGTAAACAATATTGGGGGACATGACGAGGTTGGTCCCACAACATCCATACGAATAGTGAAAGTAGGAAAGACTGGCTGGGATTCGGTTAAATTATACAGTAAAACTATTTGGTGTCTTTTAACCTAAACATGGCGCAACAGAAAAGGCGGCATCAATCTACATCAACACAGTTAGGGACATGGAATCACTTTAGAGAGCAACGCATTGTAGAACGGGTACCAGCATATTAAATCATTTTAGGGAGAACTATTTTAAGATTTAGCAGCGCACCTGGCGTCATAATGGTTGTTCCCAAATTACTGTTGCAATTGTTGTTGTCAAGGGGCGTGGCTTATCGAGGTAATAAAACGCATGGCAAAACAGCGATGCAATAATCAATAATGGAACTCCGGATGTCACTTAGAATGTAACCAACACAAACGCATTGAAACTGCCAATGAATAAAGCATCAAGCCAAATGCACATGCAATTTAGACTACAACCGAGAAGATTTCAAATGTCACAAGCACGAATGACGAATAAAATAACATGGAAGTAAGTTGTAATGGCACCAGTCAGCAAGCATCAAGCCACATAGAATTGTAATAAGACGGATAGAACTTAGAATGTCATCAGCAAGCAAGCATCAAGCCTAATAGAATTATGGCGGATATTACCTTCCATATACCACATTGTTCTTGATAAGTGTTGTAACTGATTTTCAAATTTTAATTATGTATGCATAAAAGTTGGAAGTTCTACATACTGGTCTAAATACTGGTCTAAATATTGCCGATAGTCCAACCATCCTGGGAAGATATATTCCATTATGATCAGGAACTAAAATGGTCTACATATTGCTGTTAGTCCAATCATCCTGGGTATATATCCATTATGATCAGGAACTACACTGGTTTACATATTGCAGGTAGTCCGGCCATCCTGGGTAGATATCCATTATGATCAGGGACTACACTGCTCTACATATTGCAGGTAGTCCGACTATCCTGGGTAGATATACATTATGAACAAGAACTACACTGCTCTACATGATCTACATATTGCATCGAACAATACATTAAATGAATTTTGACACAAAACCAGTTCATGGTACTGGGCTACTTCTATTTAAGACGGGTATTGTCGACCGACAACGTTGCAATTTTCTTTCTTACCCGCCATATTTCTTGTTTTCCCGCTATTTCAGGCATAAAAACAGAGGACATCCGAAGTTTATAAATTCACGAACCACATTAATAAAATTAATATTTATATACAAGTTACGTTTTGAACGCTTATTATTATTATTATTAGTGGACATTCGTGAATGTTTGTTTTTCTGAGAATCTGGTTTTCAGGTTCTATAATCTTCATGGCATAAAAATAACCACAAGACAAAATAACCCCACAAGAGCAATTCATAACGGGGTTAAAACGGAATAAGCATCTCTTAACAAGTCCATCACTATGTGGTTAACCTCACAATGTAGCTCTCGTTTGCTCGGACGAACGGACGGCTTAAGCTCCAGTGGGATTCATGAGGATTTTTGATGTTATTACAATTGATATTCTGAACATTTCCTGAAAACAAAATCAGCTTCGACTTATTTGTTTTCCGTTCTCAGCCCTATTACTATTCGCCTATAATTAGATAAAATGATAGCTTACTGTATTACATGCACTTTGACGTGAAGAAACATAGTATACCTTGAAATATAAATCACTGGCACTTAGGGGTACTGTCAAGTCTTTTTGTCCGGACATATCTCGTTTTGGATGGTAATTCATTATTATCGCGATAATTATGCAGTTAAGCCTACGCACCTCTCACCTTATCTCGTTACATGGATTTCATATATATATATACGTACGTTAACACAAAAGATCGACACTTAACATTAACAGAAAATTAAACGTGGGAGCACACAAAAAAGGACAAAGACGTATTGTGCACGTGTAATGTTACCTGTATTATGTTCAGTTGCATGAATAATTATGAATACAAAGCGTAGAGGAATAAATCGGTTGTTTGGTGTGTGCCTCGTTTATGTTTCAAAGTTTCATTGTTCGATTCCATTCAGCCTATTGGTGCAAATGAACAGGCGATGAACAAGCAGTTGCAAGTATAATGTACATGTAAAAAATTGTATACATGACGTGACACCTGTAGATTTCCGAGAGATTACGGAAAAAGCCGATATCACGGAAATTGCCGACTGACCATCACGTAACTGGTCAGCTGAAATTGATCATGTGGTCACTATGGATTTTGTCCAGGTAAGGTCGCCGCGAAAGTTGGATATGGCCATGCATGATTTTAGTGCTATTTCTGAATGACCCCAAATGACGTAAGCTCAACTTCTCCAGTCACAGATAAGCAGCTGGATTGACCACAACATGTACATGTACAAATGGGTGGAAAATCCCAAAATCAGAACTGAATATTTACAATATATATATTCAGCCCTGAAATCGGAATAATCCTAATCTGATGCCAGGTCCTCGCCACACCAGAATCACTTGGCCCCCTCCCAAATGCAGTAGGATCAGTAATCATCTTACTACTTTTATAATGGGCAATAACCCAATTCAACTCCCAGGTAACAAAAGAGCCAAAGACAAAAACGTACCGGAGGGCAAAACCAGGCAAATCGTGATTTCTATAAGGAGGAACCCCTACAGTTAATTTACGCCATCGTAAGTCCAAAGAAATGGACTTAAACACGAAAACTTAACATTGTAAACGCGAAAACTTAACATTGAAAATGGCTAAGTCGACTGCGCGGAAAAAATGGGTCAAGTTAAAAAACAAGAGGGCCATGATGGCATTGAGTTCATGTGTTTTAAAAAAAAATGTGATATTTTTAGATGGCGGTCATCTTGGATTAAGCGATCACTCTCATTTTACCAAATCTGAAAATGCTTAACCCAAGGATCTTAACTTCCTATGAAGTTTGGCCAGCATCGGCCATGTGGTTCCTGAGAAAAAGACGTTCTCGAATCTCGAATAAATGGACCTTTTGGTGGCTATCATGGATGACATAATCATCCGATTCCGACAAATATTGCACCAGAGCAATCGCCTCATCGATACCTTCAATTTGATATATGACATGAGCATATTCGGTCAAAAATAAAATTTGACCCCAATTTGACCCCACGCGCCACGCCAATTGTTGACCCCGGGGTCACTATTTTCACAACTTTGAAAGAGCATTGTAAATCGATCATTCCTACCAAGTTTAGTCGAAATCCGGCCAGCGGTTCATGAGAAGATTTTTTAAGAATTTATGCTATTTTTAGACGGCGGCCATCTTGGATTAGCGATGACCTCCATTTTAACAAATCTGAAAAGGCTTCACCCATGGACCATAACTTTTAAGTTTGGCTACCATGGGCCAAGCGGTTCATGTGAAGAATAATTTTGAAATCTCTAATAAAAAAACGACCTTTTGACATTTCGGCGGCCATCTTGGATGACATAACAATCCGATTTCGACAAAAAATGTACCAGAGTGACCGCCTCATTGATACCTTCGATTTGATATATAACATGACCATATTCGGTCAAAAATAAAATTTGACCCCAATTTGACCCCACGGGCCACGTCCATTTTTGACCCCGGGGTCACCATTTTAACAACTTTGAAAGAGCATTGTATATCAATCATTCCTAACAAGTTTCGTCGAAATCCGGCTAGCGTTCATGAGAAGATTTTTTAAGAATGTATGCTATTTTTAGACGGCGGCCATCTTGGATTAGCGATGACCTCCATTTTAACAAATCTGAAAAGGCTTCACCCATGGACCATAACTTTTAAGTTTGGCTACCATGGGCCAAGCGGTTCATGTGAAGAAGAATTTTGAAATCTCTAATAAAAGAACGACCTTTTGACCTCTCGGCGGCCATCTTGGATGACATAACCATCAAATTTCGACAAAAAATGAACCAGAGTGATCGCCTCTTTGATACCTTCAATTTGATATATGACTTGACCATATTCAGTCAAAAATAAAATTTTACCCCAATTTGACCCCACGGGCCACGCCCATTTTTGACCCCGGGATCACCATTTTAACAACTTTGAAAGAGCATTGTACATTGATCATTCCTACCAAGTTTCGTCGAAATCTGGCCGGTGGTTCATGAGAAGAAGATTTTTTTAAGAATGTATGCTATTTTTAGACGGCGGCCATCTTGGATTAGCGATGACCTCCATTTTAACAAATCTGAAAAGGCTTCACCCATGGACCATAACTTTTAAGTTTGGCTACCATGCATGGGCCAAGCGATTCATGTGAAGATTGATTGATTGATAGTAGAAAAGAAAACAAATGAAGAATATTTGGTGTTTTTTTTTTATTTCCATAAAATTGTTTACATTTGGCCTGGGGCTGAAAAAATCGACCTTACAACATGTGTGACCAGCATAGCCACAGATCAGCCGGCACATCAGTTTTTGTTTTGCAAAGCATACTTATCTAGCCAAATGTACTTTGTGGGAGTAATCATTTATGTTTCCCGATATGGATTATTTCATATAGAACTAACGACTACATATATTTGATGATTGAAAGTATGCAGAATTATTATACAGAATAATAAGTTAATAAATTTATCCTGAAATTGATTTATTTTCCCTTAAAGTATACTTTGCAATTTTGGTTAAATCGGCTACTGATCAGCCTGTGCCATCTGCACAGTCTGATCAGGGACCACACCCGTCACCATCCAGTCAAACTGACATTATTTATGTTTGATTTTCAGGTCAGATCAGTCAGTTCAGAGGCCTGTTTCACTAAACTTTGAACGATAAAAATGTTCGAACAAAGATTTCTATGAAATTACTTCTCACATTAACATGTTTCTCTAATGCTACCCCACATCCACAGAAGATTTTCCAAAATCGGCTATCAGAACAAATGTTATTATGGATTTTGCACTTACAAACTTCTTAGTGGTACAAAGTTTAGTGAAACAGGCCCCTGATCACTTTCGTATTACACGAATCTACACTGGCTACATATGCCCTAAGGGCCTTTTATCAGTGTAGCATCTGTGCAGTCTGATCAGCGCCCACACATGTTGTCTTCCAGTCAAACTGACAATACTTATGTCTCTGAATAATAAATGGCTGTAATTGGAGAAATGGGGCTTATGGGATTTGTGACCAGTGTAGCTCCTGATCAAATTACACACTCCTGTAGCCTGATAACGATTCTATATTGCTTGGTGGGAGCATGACGGATGTTTCATTGATGGAATGGCGAACAGTGCAGATCCTGATCGGATTGTGCGGATGCACAGGCTGGAAAGGATCTACACTGGTCGCAAAACCCATAAGCCCCATTTCTCCAGTCACAGCCAAATTCAGTATAATAAAAATTAATAAATTTATCCTATATTAAAAATTAATAAATTCATCCTTAAATTGAAAATTTCTCCCTCAAAGTATACTATGCTAGATAAGTATACTTTGCAATGTTGGTGAAAGGCTACAGACTGTTGTCTTTTAAGTATGCTTAGCAATTTTTATGAAATCGGCTACTGGTATTCTCTATAATCGGCTACTGGTATTCTCTATTTTGATGAAATCGCCTACTGGTATTCTCTATAATCGGCTACTGGTATTCTCTATATTGATGAAATCGCCTACTGGTATTCTCTATAATCGGCTACTGGTATTCTCTATTTTGATGAAATCGGCTACTGGTATTCTCTATTTTGATGAAATTGGCTACTGGTATTCTCTATTTTGTGAATGATGAGAGGTACGTCATTACACCTTCCTGCAATTTGTACAGACAAACTAAACTTGACTATGGATATAAAGATTTTAAACATGAATTCAACATACCGGTATACATGGATGTGACTGGAGAAATGGGGCTTATGTAATTTGTGTTTGTTTGTTTGTTTATTAGTGTTTAACGGCCTATCAACAGCTAAGGTCATGTAAGGCCGGGCAAACGGGTTCGATCCCATTTTAACCTGCTGCATTGGGAGGAAAATCCCAAAATCAGAACGGAATATTTACATCGAGAACAAATATATTCAGCCCTGAAATTAGAATAACCGGACCTGGTGCCAGGTCCATACCACACCAAGGTCACTTGGCCCCGTCTCCAGTCGGGATTCCGGTAAGGATGAACCCCGATCGTTAAATTACCCATCGCGTGCTCCCACCTGCCACCCACCTATGTAATTTATGACCAGTGTAGATCCTGGTTAAAGAGCACACTCTTCGGGCCAGTTTCACTAAACTTCGTATGACTAAAATGTTTGTATATTCCAATAAGTGTTTACAAGAAAACAGTGTTAATGTGAAATATACAGACTATCATAATTTTGCACCTACAAACAATTTGGTCAAACAAAGTTTAGTGAAACGGCCCCCCTGGATTCTGATAACGACCGACATTGCTATTTAGAAGCAGCACGGGGCGTTTTATTGATGGAATAGTGAACAGTGCAGATCCTGATCAGACTGTAGGGATGCACAGGCTGATATTGATCGACAGTGGTCGCAAAACCCATAAGCCCCATTTCTCCAGTCACAGCCGCATATATGTTCAAATGAATGCTGGGTCATATATCAACATAACTCAACTTTTAGTTGCAATAAGGAATAATTTTTCCGTTCATTTTCTAATTCATTTTATTAACCAAGTAAATAATTAACAATATTGTAATATTTCAAATTAAGAATTACAATCTACACTCATTTACTCAAATAAGGGGACTGAGGAAAATAGTTTGAGTAAATGAAAATTTCAGTTAACGAGAGTTATTACAATGTATATAGAAAACAACATGTACTTTAACTTAGGACCAAGAATTTGATTTCGAGTTATCAGTAGTTTGACTTCAGAGAGTTTGAGGTAACGAGTGTAGACTGTACAACAATATTGCACATTCAGATTTCACACAAATTGGATCCACGTCCCAGCATAATGATGTAATGTTAACTAGTGTATACGAGTCTAAATCCGAGAGACGTCCCTGCGCCGTTTGACACAAACTTCACAAATGCTGTGTTCCCGGTAGTAGTAAAGGCTGCTGGGATCTCCTGTAAAAAACAAATGGATGGATGGATGGATTTTGACATCACTTTAGAATAATTTACAACATGCTTTGACAGCACTTCAGAATCATTTCCATTGGACATGTTTTTATTGAGAAATAAGGCAAGATATAAAAGCAACAGCAGACGACAATTGTTGTGAGTAGCGGTCTAAGGGTTAGTGAGGATCAAAAGAGAAACCAGTCAATATTGAACATGGGTGTTTTTATGTCTGTATTAGATAATTATATGATATATGATACAACTAGGTAGAACAAGTGACCAGAGGCTCAAGTTTTGTTTGTTTGTTTATTCGTGTTTAACGGCCTATCAACAGCTAAGGTCATGTAAGGTCGGGCAAACGGGTTCAATCACATTTTAACCTGCTGCATTGAGGGGAAAATCCCAAACAAAATATTTACATCGATAAAAAATATATTCAGCCCTGAAATTAGAATAGCCGGACCTGGTGCCAGGTCCATACCACATCAAAGTCACTTGGCCCTTTCCCCTAAAATAGGATTATGAATAATCGTAATACTCACATAAGAGGTATAACCAGATTCAACTTTCACATACAAAATTCCAAAGACGTATGTGAGGGCTAAGCGAGATCTCCAGTCGAAATTCCGGTAATGATGAGCCCCGATCGTTAAATTACCCATCGCATGCTCCCACCTGCCACCACCCACACCAGCAGAGGCTCAATATTACCCCCGGGAACCGCCTCGACGACAAACAAAAACTTACGGGCGGACAGACAAACGAAAGTACGATATACAAAAACTATATACACCTCGACATACTTAATATGTATATACATGTATCTATAAATATGGAATTTTTATGCTGGTCATGTGGGACATATGATGGGATATGCACCAGAAGAATATAGGGTTAGCTGTATTGTAATTTTCAAATTTGCGGCATGTATCAGAAAATGATAGGTCGGAAAATCTGTTTAATGGCGACGCGCTAGCGGAGCCATTAAACATGTTTTCCGACCTATCATTTTCTGATATACGCCCCAAATTTGAAAATTACAATGCGGATAACCTATTTCTAATGCACTCCTTTACTACTGGCGTAGGAATACATATTGAAATAATTTGCGATGATTGTTCATCAACAATGATATACCTGTAATGTATGACCATCAGTCAGTCAGATTGCGCGATATTTATAGAGTGCATTAGAATAAATATTGACTGGGGTGACTTATTATATGATCTAACGTTATTAAAACTTATTAATGTACATGTATATGAATAAATAAAGTAGCAACAAGAGTGCCGCAAGTCACAAAATACGCCCGTCGAATATGGGCCAGACAGCGAAGATGCAGAAATGTGAAGCTGTCACCAAGGCAAGAAACATTAATAAGAATTTGAAAGTGTATAGCATTATTTCTTCATCTCGTTGTGCTAAACATGTATACTAATTTAGGCAGAGATAGAAAAGTAGAGTGTAAAGTAGAAATGATAGGGAATTGGATACAATAATGTATAAAAAATGGCTAAGTTAAAAAGGTGATATTTTTGTTAAAAAATATTTTTTCGGCATAAAAACACCAAGGTGCACATCTTCAATATGTGTAGAAGACGTGTGTATAGTTTCAGAACGATCGACTGAACAGTTTCGGAGGAGTTGTGTACACAAACTCTGTATTGTATATAGAATTGCATAGAAAAATGTAGAAAAAATGGCTAAGTTAAAAAGGCGATATTTTTGTTAAAAAATATTTTTTCCGCATAAAAAAACCAAGGTGCACATCTTCAATATGTGTAGAAGACGTGTGTATAGTTTCAGAACGATCGACTGAACGGTTTCGGAAGAGTTGTGTACACAATCTGTGTACCGTAAATAGAATTGTATAGAAAAATGTAGAAAAAATGGCTAAGTTAAAAAGGTGATATTTTTGATAAAAAATATTTTTTCGACATAAAAACATGAAGGTGCACATCTTCAATATGTGTAGAAGACGTGTGTATAGTTTCAGAACGATCTACTAAACGGTTTCGGAGGAGTTGTGTACACAAACTCTATACCGTATATAGAATTGTATAGAAAAATGTAGAAAAAAATGGCTATGTTAAAAAGGTGATATTTTTGTTAAAGAATATTTTTTCGACATAAAAACACCACGGTGCACATCTTCAATATGTGTAGAAGACGTGTGCATAGTTTCAGATCGATCGACTGAAAGGTTTCGGAGGAGTTGTGTACACAAACTCTGTACCGTATATAGAAATGTATAGAAAAATGAAGAAAAAATGGCTAAGTTAAAAAGGAGATATTTTTGTTAAAAAATATTTTTTCGGCATAAAAACACCAAGGTGCACGTCTTCAATATGTGTAGAAGACGTGTGTATAGTTTCAGATCGATCGACTGAACGGTTTCGGAGGAGTTGAGTACACGAACTATGCGCTTTTTCTTCAGCCGCCCGCCCGCCCGCCGTGCGTTAAAACATAATACGTACCGTTTTTTTAAAAACGGACGCATAAAAAATGGCTAAGTTAAAAAGGTGATATTTTTGTTAAAAATATGTTTTCGGCATAAAAACACCAAGGTGCACATCTTCAATATGTGTAGAAGATGTGTGTATAGTTTCAGAACGATCGACTGAACGGTTCGGAGGAGTTGTGTACACAAACTCTGTACCGTATATAGAATTGTATAGCAAAATGTAGAAAAAAATGGCTAAGTTAAAAAGGTGATATTTTTGTTAAAAAATATTTTTTCGCCATAAAAACACCAAGGTGCACATCTTCAATATGTGTAGAAGACGTGTGCATAGTTTGAGATCGATCGACATATATAGAAATGTATAGAAAAATGAAGAAAAAATGGCTAAGTTAAAAAGGCGATATATTTGTTTAAAAATATTTTTTCGGCATAAAAACACCAAGGTGGACATCTTCAATATGTGTAGAAGACATGTGTATAGTTTCAGATCGATCGACTGAACGGTTTCGGAGGAGTTGTGTACACGAACTATGCGCTTTTTCTTCAGCCGCCCGCCCGCGGTGCGATAAAACACAATACGTACCGTTTTTTAAAAACGGTCGTATAATAAAATAAAAAAGTAGATACAATCTACACTCGTTTACTCAAAACCAAGGGGACTGAAGAAAATTTGAATTAACAATAATTATTATATAGGAAAACATGTACTTGGAACCAAAGATTTGACTTTTAGTTGCCAATGATTTGACTTTAGAAAGTTTGAGGCAACGAGTGTGGACTGTATTGCATGTACGCGGAAATCAGAAATTTAAACAGAGATTCACAAAATACAAAAGCTTAAATTTTACAGTCATCGCCCAACTGGTACCTTTTCCCTCATGTCAAAACTGGAGCAAGTGAGCAGGGGCTCAAAGTTACCCCCGGCCGCTGCATGGTCCGATCACCAAATATTTTCCAAGTCATTTGGGTTTGATATTGGGCATGAAAGTCACATGAGTGGGTTATAGAATGAAACTATTGATGATGATAAAGAAGTATATGACGTTTCAAGTTTATCCGACTTAACAGTTGCAGAGATAATTGGAACCCAAAAACTTTAACGCAAATCTTACGGCTAGACAGACAGACGAACAGATGGAAATACAAAAAATATATACCTCTCGACATACTTCGTATGCCGGGGGTATAATGACAATTGAATTAACTCCATGTACTCACAGAGCTGCAGAAGCGGCCAAACTGAGGTGACCGGTCCGAGATACCGTTATACAGCATCACATAGTCGGTACCACAGTCGATATCATCAAACATACGCATGTCCGTGAAGGTTAGCGTCATGACGCGGCGTGCCGGCACCACGATCAGCCAGGTACACGTATTGGCCAGCGTGTAGTTACCAGGGTAACCTGGGCTGGTCAAACTGCCGTTTATACCAGTCATGTTGCCGCCACATCCGATCCCTGCAAAATAGGTGGTCATGGACAAATACTATTGTGGTGCATAGGGCGAGACAATGTTCTTAAAGACATTGGGTCGTAATGCTTACCCCATTTCATGTTGAGATATACGCCATTTTGATTGGGGATAATCATAAATATTTTCTTTAAATGTGCTTAGAAGTATATTTCGCGACCACCATTTGAACCGTCTCATCAAGACGGTTCAAATGAGTGATCACAACATATACTTTTATTGAGAAATAACAAAAATAAAAATAAAATATTTAAAAAATTCATACCCGTAAAGGTGTACTCCGCATGTAACGACATTGTGTGATTTATGAAACGAGTCACGC
Organism: Conchocele bisecta; assembly: GCA_029237695.1. Classification (NCBI taxonomy): domain Eukaryota; kingdom Metazoa; phylum Mollusca; class Bivalvia; order Lucinida; family Thyasiridae; genus Conchocele; species Conchocele bisecta. The sequence goes on along the minus strand of CM055270.1, from coordinate 14,042,037 downwards.
ACAATTTAACATTGCTGATGAGTTGACTGATTCATAAGAAACTCGGCATAGTAGACTTGTTTAATACATGCCATGTTAAATCAACAATCATGTAAGATCTTCTATTTATTATGCTGTGAAACCCATTTTATGCAATTACCCTGTGAAGCGGCCGTGTACGAGATGTCGTATCCACGGTAGGTGACGGACGCGTCCGTGACAAAGCTCATTGCGACGGAGTTGGTCGTGGCAAACACGGGGTCGGGCAGTATCCAGGAACACAGTCGCGCTATCACCGGCGATGTGGATGATCCATTCCGAACCTGCAATTTGCCCCAGATTCTCCACCAATGAATTCTGAATAGTTTTCGTCCGAATTAATCATGTATAGCAACTATTATATTAAATTAACTATTAAATATTCTCAAGAAGTGCAACCCAACATTCGGCACTAGAGACCATGCCTTCTGTCTATACGATGCTGGAAATTGATGTGTTAATGTGTAGTCAAGTAGTTGAGAAGACAGATGATAAATTTTTTTACTCAGGCTATATCATCAATAACAGTTAGCTATTTATCACCAATAACATTCAGCCATTTATCAATAATACCATTTAGCCATTTTATAAACAATAACATTTAGATCTGATCTAACAGTTTAGATGGTTTATATGTAGTTAAGTAGTTTCAGTACAGACATGATTAATTTTATACGGCTATACATGTATCACCAATAACATTTACCTATTTATCACCAATACCATTACATTTAGCCATTTATCATCAATAACATTATATTCAGACGTTTATCATCAATAAAATTTAGCCATTTATCACCAATAACATTATACCTTTAGCCATTTATCATCAATAACATTTACCCGCTTATAATCAATTTAGAAATTTATCATCAACAGCATTTAGCCACTATCACCAGTAACATTAGATTTAACATTTTATATAGACATTTATCATCAATAACATTTTATATAGACATTGATCATCAATAACATAGACATTGATCATCAATAACATTTTATATAGACATTGATCATCAAGAACATTTTATATAGACATTGATTTTCAATAACATTTTATATAGACATTGATCATCAGTAACATTTTATATAGCCATTGATCATCAATTTTTATATAGACATTTATCACCACAGCAATTTAGCCATTTATCATCAATACAATTACATTTAGCAATTTATCATCAATAGCATTTTATATAGCCATTGATCATCAATAACATTTTATATAGCCATTGATCATCAATAACATTTTATATAGACATTTATCACCAAAACAATTTAGCCATTTATCATCAATACAATTACATTTAGCAATTTATCATCAATAACATTTTCCAATTTATCATCAAATTAACCATTTATCACCAAAACACCATATCCCCATAGCCATGTATCGGATCCTACCTCCAAATAGTCGAAGTTACAGTTTGAGTGGTGTTCTATGTGGAAGTAGTTGAAGTAGAGAGAGATGGTCGTTCCCTGTGGAGCCTGAATCTGTATCTGACAGTTGGAGTTCTGGGGGTAACGTCGTGGCCAGCCCGGGCTGTAGATCTGACCAGAGTAGCCCGAGTAGATCCTGCTGCAATCTGCAAATTATTTATTTATTTAACGGTGTATAATGGCCTGTCAACAGCTAAGGTTTTTAGGCCGTGTTAATGGCGTCGAATCCGATATTATCCCGTCAACACAGTGCCGTGAAACATTTTTGATATCCTGTCAATACGATTTGGAGATGCAGCTGGGGTTATTGTTTTTGCATTTTAAAGCTATTTGTAATTTTGACGGGATAAATAGAATAGTAGGTTAGTGCCGTGAATGGGAAAAATATCTGGCGCGGCACGGAAACGGGATGTGCTCGGCAGAGCCTCGCCCATCCCGTTTCCTAAGCATTGCCAGATATTTTTTCCCATTCACGGCACTAACCTACTATTTTCTATTTTCATCTCATCTATGTTGAATATTAACGGCGTGATTCGCTGAAATATGTTGTTGTCGATGATCACGTGACTCCCAGCAGCCATTCACTTCCGGTGTCTTTTGAAAATTATTATTTGAAAATATACTGTTGAAAATCAGTTACAATTGCCTTATTTCCAAACTGGGTGGAAACAATAAACGCGTATTATTAACAAGTAAGTATTGAATTATATATTCTCTAGTAGTTTAGTTTGTTTGATTTTGTTCCCAATTGGTTGTACATTATTGATTCTGATAAACGTGAATCGTCTGCTGTCACTGGGTGACCGAGGTGCTGAAATGAGCCAGTCTCCCTTCCTATATAGACACTGGATCTGACAGTCAGCCAATCGGATGGCTAGGACATTCTGACAGTCAGCCGTTTCATTGTCAAGTTTCCGCCATCTTGGATTTGAAAGTTACATTTTTGGGCTTTAGACTAGAAATACAGCGTAGATAGCACACAAATCGTGACGGTCAGATGTACAGACAATTCTACATGTCAAAATACACCAGGTAAGTGTAAAACTATGAAGATAAACATGCATTTAATGAGTGATCGCCAGCCAGAAAGGCTGCGTGAATTGACAGTCAAATAATGGCGGTCACGAAACTTTGCGAGCACCGCCGAACAAATAATTAGAATAATGGAGCTATAAGAACATTTGAGGTATGATCACTTATGTAAATACTTAGGAGAAGTGTTGAGCTACCAAAATATATCGGTATGTCACCATGGTAATGAATATCCAGCCCAAACTGGCCTAATAAAGGAGGTCACGTGACCTCCAGCGAAGTGTCAAATCAATGTCAACAGTCGACAATGGCCATTCCACGGCATTCTGTTGTGATTGACATGGCAGAAGGTGAATAGTATGGCTTATATAGCAGTTATATAGCACACCACCTTACAATATTCATCTGATCTGGCAAATCACTCAGTAAATAAAGTAGTTAAGATTTTTATGACAGCTGGAGAATGGAACGCTCCATTTGACAGCTAAAGTAAGGATCATTTCCTTACACTACGTGCATAATCTCAGGATGTGGGGTCACGTGATCTATTGTTTACGCTGCAAGTCATATTGATGAATGAAATTTACGATGTAAACAATAGACCATGTGATCCCATACCCAGATAATGCTGAAACACCAGTATATTTATAGAACGCTAAATATTACACCTGGGAGTAAAGAAAAAGAAAGGCGATTGAACAGCAACCATTTATTAGCGACAATTATGTGTAATTGAATTGAATAATAAATATGCCTATTAACATGATTACCTGATTAAAGGTACATGTATTACATTTGCTAACATACTAATAATAATCCTTTCATGGACTTTGAACTTTGTTGTTTGAATAAACTTGCAGAAATCACGAATCAACTGAAAACAAGATGACAACGACGTCCGACGATTTTTTTTTTTTTTTTTTCTTTGTTTTATTTTTGATTTTTTTTTCTCGATTTTTTAAATATTTTTTCGGAATCCACCAGAGACCCGCGTTATAATGCAGATCGTGCTATATGCGACCGCGCTATAATGGAGCTGCAGTATAGTAGTTATTTTCCTTTTCTCTATTTTGTGAATTATTTTTCTGGTTTGCAAATCATGGTGGAAAATTTGGCAAAATGACTTTTGGGATGTACACTACTTTGTATCTGTTGATCGAAACTATTAAATATGTAGTTATTTCCAAAATAAATAAATTACTAACTGATACAGCATGGCCGAAAAGAAATCTTTATAAGCAATTTTTGTAATATTTTTATCTGAAACCTACCCAAAATTGTGTAAAATGGAAAAATTAAAGCGAGATTTGCCGCCTATTTACCTGTTTAGGAAAGCATGTTCTTTTTACTTATTTACAAATCGTGGATTAATTTTTTGTTTTATGGAAGACCCTCTTGGTTGGTACTCTGCACGTCATTCACTTATCTGTCTTTGGCATTATGAATTATTCACATTTAAAACCGTCATATTTTTTTAACAATCTTTTTGTCCTAAATAGTGTATCAGGGCTCCAGATAAGGAATTAGTAATTGCCACTCCATCATTTCTGAAGCAATTGGGTATTTCAAAATTTTAATTGGATAAAATAAAATCACATTACTGTTTACACATCAACAGACAGCAATTATTGAATTGTTTGCTTCGAAATGAAAACATGCCTTGGCATTTCATTAGAATTGTCTCCTTGGAGACAATTCTAATGAAATACCAAGATGTGTTTTATGGAAAATAAGAAAAATATGCTATATTTGTGGTCTGTTTAGTGTTTTCTGCAGAGGGTAACACAAACCTTTAATTGCTTTTTGATACTCGCTACTTCTGATTTCAATTGGGTTTTTGGCAATTGTAATTGGGTATTTAAGCAAATACGCAGCTTATCAGGAGCTCCGGTGTATATTTGTTAATGAAAATGATCTCATAGTCATGAATTTGCTATAGCAATGCATGTATGAAATATGAAGGCGTTCCCTGTAAATAAACAGAAGTTACACAACATTTACCCCAACGTTAAGTTTATGAACATGCTATGTTTGTGACCTTGACTTTTGGGTAAGGGTTGGGTGGTGGGTTGGTGGGTTGCTACAGCATGATAGAGGGTCATCTGAGGAATATATGAAATAGCAAGGCGTTCCATGAAAGGAAACAGACATTTACCCCAACGTTAAGTTTATGAATGTACTAAGTTTGTGACCTTGACCTTGGGGTAAGGGATGGGTGGTGGGTCATGGATTTGCTATAGCATGATAGAGTATCATCAGATGAATGCATATTTGAAATATCAAGGCGTTCCATGAAAGGAAACAGATGTTATAATACATTTACCCCAACATTAAGTTTATGAATGTGCTAAGATTGTGACCTTGACCTTGGGGAAAGGGGTGGGCGGTGAGTCATGAATTTGCTATAGCAATGCATGTATGAAATATGAAGGCGTTCCCTGTAAATAAACAGAAGTTACACAACATTTACCCCAACATTAAGTTTATGAACATGCTAAGAGGTGACCTTGACCTTGGGGTAACGATTGAGTGGGCGTTGGGTCATGGATTTGCTATAACACGATAGAGTATCATCAGATGAATGCATGTATGAAATATCAAGGCGTTCCATGGAAGGAAACAGATGTTATAAGACATTTAACCCAACGTTAAGATTATAAATGTGCTAAGTTGACCTTGCGGTAAGGGCTGGGTGGTGGGTCATGGATTTGCTACAGCATGATACAGGGTCATCTGAGGAATGCATGTATGAAATAACAAGGTGTTCCGTGAAAGGAAACAGAAGTTATAAGACATTTACCCAACGTTAAGTTTGTGGACAACGCTGACGCCGACGCCGACGATGCCAGGGGTATGACATAAGCTCTTCTGCACTTTGTGCAGGCGAGCTAAAAATGACTAATCCTTTGAACTATTTCAACATGATATTTCAAGCATGTGGTTATAACACCTTTGGGGAGAAATATGATAAATTATATGATAAATTATGTATGATGTAATTTTACATTTTCAAGCAATGAAGAGTATCTGGTACCTCAATCTCAATGTTTGCAAGCGCTGTAGATCCAGGTGAGCCAGATTGTAACCAGCCGTCTCATCAGGATCAATACTGTTTGTTGGGGTATATTGTAATTTCTGAATCATTAAATGTAAATGCTTCGATTTAACGATGACCTTGCATGTCAGGACCGACTATTTAAGTCCCCATCCAATAGGAAATAGAAATAAACCGTATCAGTCTCTTATGGATGAAATGGATAAATTATTATTATTTCATTGCAGCATGGTTCCATTCCCTAACTTTGAGAGTGATTTCACGATTTTCTAAATACTTCACTACCGACCCTGCAAGTTACACCAGTGTGTCTAGAACATGAGTTGTCAGAAGACAACGAAGCTCGCCTGTTGGCAGCCTTCACTCAAACTTGGCACAGTTGCATAAGAAAACATGAATATTATATAACTTGACCTTGGGTTAAGTGGTGTGCGGTGGACCTTGACATTGGGGTCAGTGGTGCAAGGTGGGTCGTGGGTTTGCTATAGCATAATATAGCACATTAAGATGAATGCATGTATGAAATATCAATGCGCTCCCTGAAAACAGAAGTAAAACAAAATGTAACCCAACGTTAAGTTTATGAACGCACTAAGTTGGTGATTGTCTACAGCATGATAGCTATTCACATGAGGAATGCATGTATGAATGTGCTAAGTTTGTAACCTTGACCTTGAGGAAAGGGGTGGGGGGGGGGGGGTGTGGGTCATGAATGCATGTATGAAATATCAAGGCGTTCCATGAAAGGAAACAGATGTTATAAGACATTTACCCCAAAAATAAGTTTATGAATGTGCTAAGTTTGTGACCTTGACCTTGGGGTAAGGGGTGGGTCATGGATTTGCTATACCACAATAGAGTATCATCAGATGAATGCATGTATGAAATATCAAGGCGTTCCATGAAAGGAAACAGATGTTATAAGACATTTACCCCAACATTAAGTTTATGAATGTGCTAAAGTTTGTGACCTTGACCTTGGGGAAAGAGGTGGGAGGTGGGTCGTGGATTTGCTATAGTACGATAGAGTATCATCAGATGAATGCATGTATGAAATATGAAGGTGTTCCCTGTAAATAGACAGAAGTTACACAACATTTACTCCAACGTTAAGTTTATGAATGTGCTAGGTTTGTGACCTTGACCTTGGGGTAAGGGTTGCGTGGTGAGTCGTGGATTTGCTACAGCATGATAGAAGGTCATCTGAGGAATGCATGTATGAAATATCAAGGTGTTCCATGAAAGGAAACAGATGTTACAAGACATTTACCCCAACGTTAAGTTTATGAATGTGCTAAGTTTGTGACCTTGACCTTGGGGTAAGGGCTGGGTGGTGGGTCATGGATTTGCTACAGCATGATACAGGGTCATACGAGGAATGCATGTATGAAATATCAAGGCGTTCCATGACAGGAAACAGATGGTATAAGAAATTTACCCCAACATTAAGTTTATGAATGTGCTAAGTTTGTGACCTTAGGGTAAGGGTTGGGTGGTGGGTCATGGATTTGCTACAGCATGGTAGAGGGTCATCTGAGGAATGCATGTATGAAATAACAAGGAGATCCATCAAAGGAAACAGAAGTTATAAGACATTTACCCCAACGTTAAGTTTATGAATATGCTAAGTTTGTGACCTTGACCTTGGGGTAAGGGTTGGGTGGTGGGTCATCGATTTGCTACAGCATGATAGAGGGTCATCTGAGGAATGCATGTATGAAACTAGAAAATGTGTTCATAGAACATGGATGCCCCACATATCACTTTGATAATAAATGAGGCCAAATTCCAAGTCAAATTTTTTTGTTACCCGAGCGTTAAAGTTTTTGAAGCACCAAGTATGTGACCTTGACCCTGGGTTTGGCGGGGGCAGGACGAACGTGTATTTGGCACAGGGCGGTAGAGGACCATTAGAGCAATGCGTATATGACATATGCAGCTGATCCGTGAAAGAAAACAGAAATTATAAGATATTTACCTGAGCGTTAAAGTTTTTGAAGCACTAAGTATGTGACCTTGACCCTGGGCTTGGCGGGGGCAGGACGAACGTACGGGACGGACGGGACGGACGGACAAGGGTAACACTAAATGCCCCCTCCACTATCGTGGTTGGGCATAATAACAAGGTGATCCATGAAAGGAAACAGAAGTTATAAGACATTTACCCCAACGTTAAGTTTGTGAACGCCGACGCCGCCAGGGGTATGCCATAAGCTCTTCTGCATTTCGTGCAGGCGAGCTAAAAATATGTTTATGAACATTTCTTGACTTTGGGAGGCTTGATTAGGTGTATTTTTTAGAGTATTTCATAATTCTACGAAACTGAATGTTAGCTCCGGTTGATTTTGACATCTTGGAAAATGGCGCATGCTATGCTGTCTCGCCGGTATGGTTTCGCTGTGGCCAGAGAAATGGGGCTTATGGAATTGTGGCCAGTCTCATAGATAGATAATTTATTTTTAAGGTGCAACCTGTTACATAATATAACAATAATACATGTTTAATTACTGAACAGCCAGCCTACAGAGGCTTATGATGCACTGACATATATATCACATATAGATCTACACATTATCCAAAAGTAAATACAAATTTAAATTTAAATATTTCTTTTTGTACATGCACAAACACTTGCCCAATGTGTTTGTGTATGAACTCGGGCATGTGTTTAATCATGAACAAAAAGAACTAGGATGAAACTTTGGGCATACGATGGATTTGACTTACATCTCCACAGCATCCATTGCAGCATAATGTTGTGATGTCACAATATGAATACAAATTAGAATATTTTATTGGTGGATCACACATGAATGTTAACTCTCGCCTTACGAAAAATCATTAATTATTTTTTTTTTAACATTATATGTATTTACAACATATTTTAACAAGAGCTGTAGGAGAACAGCATAGCTCGACTACGAGGGTTGTCGATGTACACATAGCTTGACAAAGAAGGTGGCTGCGGCCTGCATAAAAACCTTAACCAAGGTTGACTAAAAACATTAACCAAGGGAAATTAAGTAAGTAATTTAAGGTTAAATGTAGGTCAATGTCAGATATAGGTTCCGGGTATGGAAGGTCTTCGAGCCATTTCCCACCCTTAAATATAAGAATACAAGATATAGGTCAGGGGTTATTGATGTACATCACTAGGAGATAAAGTTTTCCAAGTATGGTTGCTGTAGGCCCAGGCGTATTCCATATACAAGCTTGAGTAAAAACCGTAACCAAGGGGAGATAACTAAGTAATCCAAGGATAAAAGTAGGTCAAGGTCAAATATAGGTCAGGGATTATTGATGTACATCACTAGGAGATGAAGTTGTCCAAGTATGGTTGATGTAGGCCCAGAAGTATTCCATATACAAGCTTGACTATAAACATTAACCAAGTAATTCATGGTTAAATGTAGGTGAAGGTAAAATAAAGGTCAGGGGTTATTGATGTACATCCCTATGCGAAAAAGTTATCCAAGTATGGTGTCTGTATGCACAATAGTATTCCATCTACAAGCTTGACTAAAAACCTTAACCAAGGTTGAGTAAAAACCTTAACCAAGGGGAATTAAGTAAGTAATTTAAGGTTAAATGTAGGTCAAGGTCAAATATAGGTCAGGGGTTGTTGATGTACATAACTAGGAGATGAAGTTGTCCAAGTATGGTGGGTGTAGGGCCATGAGTATTCCATCTACAAGCTTGACTAAAAACCTTAACCAAAGAGAATTAAGTAAGTAATTCAAGAGGAAATGTAGGTCAAGGTCAAATATAGATCAGGGGTTATTGATGTACATCACTATGAGAAAAGGTTGTCCAAGTATGGTGTCTGTATGCACAATAGTATTCCATGTACAAGCTTCAGTAAAAAGCTTACCCAAGGTCGAGTAAAAACCTTAACCAAGGGGAATTAAGTAAGTAATTCAAGGTTAAATGTAGGTCAAGGTAAAATATAGGTCAGGGGTTGTTGATGTACATCACTAGGAGATGAAGTTGTCCAAGTATGGTTGGTGTAGGACCAGGAGTATTCCATCTACAAGCTTGACTAAAAACGTTAACCAAGGGGAATTAAGTAAGTAATTCAAGAGGAAATGTAGGTCAAGGTCAAATATAGATCAGGGGTTGTTGATGTACATCACTAGGAGATGAAGTTGTCCAAGTATGGTGGGTGTAGGGCCAGTAGTATTCCATATAGAAGGTTGACTAAAAACCTTAACCAAAAGGAATTAAGTAAGTAATTGAAGAGGAAATGTAGGTGAAGGTCAAATATAGATCAGGGGTTATTGATGTACATACCTATGAGAAAAGGTTGTCGAAGTATGGTGTCTGGATGCACAATAGTATTCAATGTACAAGCTTGAAAAAAAACCTTAACCAAGGTGGACTAAAAACCTTAACCAAGGGGAATTAACTAAGTAATTCAAGAGGAAATGTAGGTCAAGGTCAAATATAGATCAGGGGTTATTGATGTACATCACTAGGAGATGAAGTTGTCCAAGTATGGTGGGTGTAGGGCCAGTAGTATTGCATATACAAGCTTGACTAAAAACCTTAACCAAGGTTGACTAAAAACCTTAACCAAGGGGAATTAACTAAGTAATTCAAGAGGAAATGTAGGTCAAGGTCAAATATAGATCAGGGGTTATTGATGTACATCACTAGGAGATGAAGTTGTCCAAGTATGGTGGGTGTAGGGCCAGTAGTATTCCATATACAAGCTTGACTAAAAACCTTAACCAAGGCGTGACGCCGACGCCGGGGTAACAACATAAGCTCTACTTATTCTTCGAATAGTCGAGCTAATAAAAGCCACCCACCCCCCATTTTTTTACCAATATTCAGATGATATTCAGTAAATTAGCTTTATACAAATGTATGGCCTAACAATATATACTTTAGTGTAGGAAGAAAACAAAGGGAAATAAATATTCGGCAATTTTGATAGACTGTACATACAAATTCATATCCAGCATGAAATTAACATGTGGATGTGACTGGAGAAATGAGGCTTATGAGTTTTGCAACCAGTGTGATCAAGATCTGCACTGTTTGCCATTTCATCACTGGAACACCCGTCAGGCATCTAACAAGCAATATAGATAGTTATCAGGCTACCCTACTTTCAGGCTATATTCCAATACTGTAGGAACTTAAATTATGAATTGCTCCGAAAGTTTAATCCTTACTACGCTGAATTAAATTTTGTCGTCTGCTGGAAATGTTTTATTTTCAATATTTTTTGATAACCTGTTTTGACAGTGCATGAGAAACGTCTCCACTGGAGACGATTCTCATGTGCTGCCAAAACAGGTTTTTTGTTAAGAATTAAGGCAACAATGAACAAGAATTCCGCGGAATCAAATGTCTCGCCTTGTCCCGCCGCCTTGACCTCGAGCCTGGGCCAGAAAGCAATTTTCACTGGCCCGAACATGTTATACAATTATTGACTAGTGAGCCATAGAATATCAGATTATATTCTATGGCTCACTAGTCAATAATTGTTTTAGTATATGATAATAGTTGGTATATAGCACTTACGACCTTATGCAACTAGACAAAATGGAAAAAGAATTTGAAAAAAAAACAAGAAATGAGGCCACTTTTTGTAGACTAAATGGCCGTGGCCTGCATGTCGCGCCTTGGGGCGAGGCATGGACACTAAAAAAAGAGATATAGTAGATGGAAAAACTTTAACCGGACACACGGAAGGACGGACGGATGGACGTATGCCAAAATGACGACTATATCGCGCTTTCCGCAAGCGGGCGCGACAATAATGATAAACACCCATGTGAAGTATCAAGGTAATGGGTGAAGCAGTTGCAGAGATATAGTACACAAAAAAAATCAAAGTAACTTGACCTTGACATTGGGCACAGGGGCTGCACGGTTGGGGGGTAGAATGAAAATATGGATGATGATAAACACCCATGTAAAGTTTCAAGGTAATGGGCGAAGCAGTTGCAGAGATATAGTATAACGAAAAACTTTAACCAAAAAACTTTAACCAGACGGGCGAGACAATTACGTAGAAATAATAGGTGAAGGAAAAAAAAAGGTCACATGTTGGATAGTTGTATGTGGTGGGCACCCCTTGGTTATGAAGCTGTGAAAGTTGGGTGGTCCTAGGTGGTACAGTACCAAAGAAATGGAGTTAAACACGAAAACTTTACATTGTAAACGCGAAAAGTTAACATTGACTGCGCGGAAAAAATTGGTCAAGTTCAAAAAGGTAACATGTTGGATAGTGATATGTGGTGGGCACCCCTTGGTTATGAAGCTGTGAAAGTTTGTTGGTCCTATGTGTTACAGTAACAAAGAAATGGACTGAAACACGAAAACTTAACATTGATTGTGGACGCCGCCCGCCCGCCTGGCTTTTGCCAATCCAATAGCGTGGATTTTTTCCCCAAAAAAACCTGGCTAAAAATGGAAAAAAAGTTTAAAAAAAAATAATTTAGCTGGACATTTAGTGGTGAAGCTGGAAATTTGCACATGCTTGCACATGCAGAAGTGTTCAACTGGAGAAGGCTATTGTTCTCTCTACAGGTAAGGTGTACAGAGCGCACGAGAAAACAGGTCTTCATGCATTAATGTTCAGTTTGTAGCATAGAAAGAAATAGAGTTTGACCTTGACCCTGGAGCCCGGAATTTTTTTAAATAGTCCTATATTCAACTACATATCATAGTAAAGGTATGTATAAAGTTTGATGACTGTAGCTGATAAGGTGTTGAAGTAATGACCGTAACACGAAAACTTAACATTGAATGATGACGACAACACCGCCGCCGACGACGACGACTCCGACTCCGGAAAAGCAAAACCTATGTCTCGCTTTACGCTTCGCGGGCGAGACAAAAACAGCAGACGACAATTTTCGTCTCCCGCGTAGCGAGGTTTAAACGACATTTACACAAAATAACGTTTTTAAATAATTCACTGTAATGAAAAATATAGGGAAACATATATTGCATAAATAATAATTTGTTAATGATTTTAATCACGCAATGTAACAAACATTCACTTAAAACAAAGTAACACTTAAAACAAAATCTAATGTCGGGATTTAACCAAAAATAAAGTTTGGATTTGCTCTGTAATTGAAAATTTTGTTTACTAAAAATATTGGTTTTGAAATCACGAACTAACATCCGCCATGTGACAATGTAATAACTAACTAAATAAACACTTACTTGCGACTTTGTACGTTAGCGTGAATCCTTTCCTACCCTGGGATATAAGAGCGGCGTAGTTGATCTGCACTGTTCTGCCGAATGACTCGAACAGAGGCGGTACTTCAGTGCCACACAGGGTCACGTTTCTCCCCTGTAGCCCCTGCAACAAATGTGGCTATTTGTGTCTGTGAAAGTGAAAGTAAATTTGTTTAACGTCCCAGCAACAGCTAAGATCATATAGAGACGGGACCACAGTTTAAAGTCACATGCGACTATCCAGTAGGATGGAATTACTATGAAACTATTGTTAATGCATTTGTTTGAACCCACAACCTCTGGATTGGAAGTTAAGTGTTCTAACCCCTAGGCCAGACCCATCGCTGGCTAAGCCTGGATAAATGGGGCTTATGGGATGCGTGTCTAATAACACACTCCTGTAACCTGATAACAATCTATATTACTTGTTATAAGCATAACAAGTGTTTCATTGATGGAATGGTGAACACTACATATCGGATCCTGATCAGACTGAGCGAATGCACCATTTTATGAGATTTGTGACCAGTGTAGCTCCTGATCACATATCCCCAGAGCTTCCAGTGGCTAGTTTATGCCAGGGGTCATTTCACTCCTTTATCTACACTTTTTCAGTCATTTGGTTAAATTTAGGAGTCAGAAATCATTGGATGTCTAATTTCATCCACAAACTTTCCACTATTTAATTAACATTTCATCCGATAATAAAAATTAACAATTTGTTCCCACGAAATAACAATTCGTTCCCGTGGCGTTCCCACGGGAACGAATTGTTAATTTGTGGGAACGAATTGTTAAATTGAGGCAACACATTCTTAATTCATGGAAACAAATTGTTAAATTGAGGGAACAAATTGCTATTTCGTGGGAACAAATTGTTATTTCGTGGGAACAAATTAATAAAAAAAATAATACTATGTCCCCTGTGACATCACAGGACTGCCCCATGTGAATATTCCACCAGACACTACTCATCACAGGACTGCCCCATGTGAATATTCCACCAGACACTACTCATCACAGGACTGCCCCATGTGAATATTCCACCAGACACTACTATGTCCCCTGTGACATCACAGGACTGCCCCATGTGAATATTCCACCAGACACTACTATGGAGTAGTCCTTGATCTACAGACACCCCAGAGAAAATATTCCAAAGGGTATTTGAGTTATGCTCGGACACAAAATCAATGCACAAACAAATTTTGTCATTACTGTGCGCAACACAACGTTGGGTCGCGGTCTACGCAAATGTGAAGTTTTCAAGAAAATATTCCAAATGGTATTCGAGTTATGCTACGGACACAAAATCAATGCTTAAAAAAGGGAGATAACTAGACAAATAATGATGCTAGAGTTATCGATTTTGCACGACACACCGTTGGGTCGCGGTCTGTGCAAATGTGGAGTTTCAAGAAAATATTTTAAAATGGTATTCGAGTTATGCTCCGGACACAAAACCAGTGCGTAAAACAAGAATTCCGCCACGGAAGCAGTGTCGCACCTGCCGAGGCATTTGGCCGGGACATGATCATGGGCATGTGCTAAAGTAAGCATCACAAAAAGCGCCAGAGAAGTGCATGTTTAAAATAGGAAAAAGGTCAACGTTGAAGAAGCTTTTTGTGAAGGTCAAAATGGTCAAGTTCATGTTAATGGCGGCATGAGTGCATGTGTTCCAAATGCTTACATGTATCAAGTGTCCAAATATTGAAGCAATCCATCAAGTAATTTTAATGTTATACCATGATGACGAAGCTTGTACATACATTTTGACACAAAAAAAGGCTATGTGCATGTTTCCGCAAAAATATGAAGGTAAAAAAAGGTCAAAGTCATGTTACTGGCCGCATGAGTGTGTCCAACTATTGAAGCAATCGGTCCAGTAATATTAAATTTATACCATGATGACGAAGCTTATCAATTTTGCGTGACACACCTTTGGGTCATGGTCTATGCATTTGTTAAGCTTCATGAAAATATTCCAGATGTTCAGTGTCAAATGCATAGTATCCACCCTCATCTGATGTTGTTTCATGTTTTGTCATTTATCTCAATAAAACATGGTTTGGCAGCATTTTAGAATCATTTGCATTGGAAATGATACTAAAGTGCTGCCAAACCATGTTTTGGAATGAGAAAAATGGAAAATAAAGGTTTACGAGGAAACGTAGCATCTTCGTGCAAATAGTGTGAAATTAGCAACATCATTGGATCATTCCATGTCAATATCCTACCATACCCTACCATGGGGTAGTCCTTAATTTGTAGATATTCCGGAGAGCAGTCGGGCGTGGTCGGCAGATTGACTGCCGTGATGGAAATCTCCACTTGTTTGTTGTCGGTGGGTCCGTCGATTGTCCAGCGACATCGGACATCCTGGCTCGACGAGAATGGGTAGTTGGGGGAGGCCACGATCTGGGGGCTGGTGGATGCCGTCATCGTGCCTCCACACAGGGCTGAAATATTGTATATAGAGGATATTACACACATGTTATATTCTATAGACATCCTGGCTCAAGGAGAATGGATAGTTGGGGGAGGCCACGGTCTGGGGGCTGGTGGATGCCGTCATCGTGCCTCCACACATTGCTGAAATATTGTATATAGAGGATATTACACACACATTACATTCTATAAGACATCCTGGCTCGAGGAGAATGGGTAGTTGGGGGAGGCCACAGTCTGGGGGTTGGTTGACTCCGTCATCGTGCCTCCACACAGGGCTTAAATATTGTATATGGAGGATATTACATGAGTGATGATTTAATAACATCTTAGGAGAATTTAATAAACTTTAAATGGAAGTGCAACAATACTGGCTGAAACCATGCTTTTGGTAAGAACAATGGAAAATAAACAAAAAAAAGAAAATGTGGCCTGTCGGCACACAAATGCCGATGGCAGATTGGAGAAACTGTGGCAAAGTTAATTAACCAAAAGTGACAAGTATTCATAAGCACATGTGTGAAAGTCAAGATATCAAGGTCATATTACGGGCATCATGGATGTGTGACATTTGGCCACGGGTTTGATGTATTGACATATTAAAGTAATCCATCAAGGGATATAGAAGTTATGACAGAATTGACAGAATTGAGAAACTCCAGCAAACTTATTAATCTGTGAAAAAGTTGTCACGGTCAAAAGGTTAAGGTCATATTAAGGGCAGCATGAATGTGTGGCATTTGGACACAGGTTTGATGTATTGACATATTAAAGTAATCCATCGAGGGATGTAGAAGCTATGACAGAATTGAGAAACTCCGGCAAATTTATTAATGTTTGAAAAAGTTGTCAAGGTCAAAGTCACACGGATAGACAGACGGACTCATGGACACACAGTCCAAACCAGGGCTTCTAAATTTCAGAATGTCAATCAGTTCAGAGTCCAAACGTAACATTGTCGGCCTGCAGAAGTAGACCCCACCCCCACCACCCCCCAGCTGTAAATTTCGAACTTCAAACAAAATACGAAATAATGGGATAAATGTTGTATTGGGATAAATAATAAATAAGTTGTTGCGTTTATAGACAACAAAAGTGAACAAAATTGTGTATGCACCGGGTCACGTGGTGAGCCTAAATAGTGCAAAGACGGAAAAAATGCGAAACGACAGAGACGAATCGTGATGCCGATTGTAAGCTATTATGTTTGATTGCAGGTAAACTTTCGGTAGACTAAAATAAATAAAAAATTATACAAATTTGTTTCTTGTTTCGTATCTTATTTTTTAGATTTAATGTGTTTAATGCCCAAATGTTCGTCGGCAGCAAAATATGGAACAGACAGTAGGGATCAATTGAAGTCCTAAATCACACCACAGATGTACTTTGAACTTGATCTGAGGGTTAAAGAAACACCGAATGTTAATTAAATTGTACAAATTGAATTGACGTGTGTGCAACTAGCCAAATCAGGCCGATAACACGACAGATGTATATACCTTGTCCTTTATCAAAATGTTTGGAACTGTAGATCACGTGAGCCGGCTAATCATGAGCCGTCTCATCAGGATCTGCGGCATTCATACGTACATTTTATATACAAAAAAAATGACCCCTAATACAGCGTAATGTAACAGTTCCTAACTTAATATAGAATAGTTTGGGCCGTGTTAGTCACTTGGGGTTAAATGTTACGAGCACAGATAAACACAGTGCATGGTTTCTTTATTATATTTTAACATCATCAGAAATGGCGAGTCTAGAAAAGCTCGTATCTTTACGCTGAAGCCAGCCAAATCAGTCTATTTAAGTCACTGAGCTGCTATCAACACATACACCTGTCCCAACTACCATGCGTGTGTTAGGAAAAATCAATACTAGGAGGAATGAAAACACAACAATTTATTACCCGACACTGTTTTAACACGGATATGCCACGGATATGTGTCATAAAATGGACATTACTTGGTGTCAAAAATAGTAAATTTACAAGGTGGATACCGAAATAGCAGCCGATTGGCAATTTTTCTTGGTCTGAGATTTCAAAAATCCGTCCAGAACCGACAAACTGAATTTTTAGAAGCCCTGGTCCAAACACTATATGCCTCCGGCTCTACCGAGACCGTGGGAAAAAAAATGCAGAAAACCAAATTTAATTCACCAAGGCAAAGGTTAAAGTGTATCGTATTTACCGTCTTGCTGAGAATAAGTTGCGTTGAATCCGGCCCCGGTTATAGAAATGTCCGAGTAAAACTGGACAAATAAGACGTTGGACGTTGCCGTGAATTCTGGCGGCACAGCGCCCCCACAGTAGCTTCCCACGAGGGGATCCATAATTGACATCCCATCATACACCTGTAATAACGTACACAAGATGAGGAGGGAATACATAGGTTCGTTCCCCTTAATCCTCAAAGACGGTGAACTGAAAATAGTCGTCTGCTGTTATTTTATATTTGTCTTAATTCTTTGAAAAAAAAACATATTTTGGCAACGCATGATAATCGTCTCCACTGGAGACGATTATCATGCGCTGTCAAAGCATGTTTTCATGGAGTAAAACATAAAATAAGAAATAAACAGCAGACGACAAAATGTTATACAGCATGGTAAGGGTTGAAGTGACCGAGTCTCAGATATCCAATATGTGGTGTTCTGCTTCGCGCACAGTAAATGACATACATGTATATAAATCAATCGCACCATTTCATTTGATCAAATAATGCAAAACAGTGGGAACTTCTTTCTAAATTTGGTAACTATTATTTCAATTTATGCAAATTAAGCCATATTATTTTCCCGCAGCTTATCACACAGGTTGAAGTAACGGACCGAGGTCTATAAATACATTAACTATGCCTAAAAGCATCAATAAATGAAGAAAAAAAATAAGCTAAAAATATTTTTTTTACTCCCTCCATATATACTCCATAATTCCATAATTGTTTAGCTTATTTTTCTTCCTCATTTATTGATGCTTTTAGGCATATATAATGTATTTATAGACCTTGGTCCGTTACTTCAACCTGTGGCTTATCACTGTTTCGGATAGCATGTCCTTGATATAACGCCATGTTTTTTGGGAATGCGATTAAATAAAATCTAAAATTTTGCGATTGATTTATATGTGTCATTTACTGTGCATCAAGCGAAAAAACACATAACGTATTAACCTTAAGTATTCGGATCGGTAAAAATAATGATTAAAATTTAGGGTCATCAACCATCGGTTGTTCTCTTAAGCTTTCTGTGAATGGGGCAATTTCTTACACACTTCACCTAAGGTGTGTTACCGTAATACTCATACATATATGGATATTTTAAAATTATTTCAAATTCATAAAATGTCATTTTTTCACCTGTCCAAAATTTTACAGACACAAAAATTAATGATTTTCCTCCAAAAAGAAGAGTGTCCGAATATTTAACTTGTCCGAATACATAGGGTAATTATGGTATTGTATATCTAATACATAGGGTAATTACGGTATTGGATATCTAATACATAGGGTAATTACGGTATTGGATATCTAATACATAGGGTAATTACGGTATTGGATATCTAATACATAGGGTAATTACGGTATTGGATATAATACATAGGTAATTACGGTATTGGATATCTAATACATAGGTAATTACGGTATTGGATATCTAATACATAGGGTAATTACGGTATTGGATATCTAATACATAGGGTAATTATAGTATTGGATATCTAAGACATCATCTGAGAAAAGTTACTTTAACCCTTACAAAGCTGAATTAATTTTTCTGCATTCGAAGGGTTAATGCCTGTAAGCAGCTATGGTCATTTTAAGCCAAGTTAATGGGATCGAATACCGTATTTCGCCTGTTGTGATAGAGGACACACAGTATAAACAGGCTAAACGTTTTTCTTAGCATGATAAACACATCAAAATGACACAAGCAACGTGAGAATAAAACAATCTATTTTTAGCGCAGGTGACCTTGAACGTGGTGCAACGAACCCTACTTTTAATCGGTGTCTCTCGCTGATTGATATAATTGCACCTGTGAAGTATGGGGGAAATCAGATAACGATTATTCAAGCTATCGTGCAGACAAGTTCGGACAGACGTACGGACGGATGCAAAGACAAGCCTAACAGCAGAGCTCCAGTTAAGATGCGTAATTTGACCAAATATTCAAGGTATTGTAAGACCAGTAACCAGTGGTGATAAACTGCTGTGACAGGGCTGGGATGAGCTCTATCTCCGATCAGGTGATCTCAGTGTCATGGATTTCCGCAGTTCGAAATGAAATTGTCGTCTCCCATTCTGAGATCACGTGACTTGAGAAACTGTCCACTACAGCCATGTTACTACCTTTTATAAGTTGTCCGATATGTCGATACCGAGATAATTCATTGGGTAATCCAATTCTGATAAATTCCAGTTTCCACTTACCGTTGCATTATTGCATCCAAGTGAAATTCCATGTCGACCCTCAAGTTTGGGAACCGCAAAGTTACAGATGCGACTGACCCTATTTTCCATGCGACTACCATGATCTACACACTGTTCGATACCTTTCTTGGTGCTAATTTATTCCACTATTCACTGCATGGGGTTCACATTATAGTTTGACCGCATAGCGTCACTTCCTTGTTTAGTTTACATTCCATGTTTTATGTCATTTGTGTTTATAAACTTTTCCAAGATGGCGGACGCGCAGCCGCACAGGAGATTTCAGCCAATCAGATCGGTTAGTCGCAAATGCGACCGACAGTCTGATTGGTGATCGCATCTGTGCGACTGGCCGCATCTTGCGCAGAATGTTATAAATACAAGTGCAATTGGCAGTCAAGCCAAGCGATTCCACCGCTCTCCTAATGTAGAACCATTACTCAACAGAACCAAAACTCGACATCTCCAACTATTTCCTAACTAATTACGTCTTGTAGACATAAGAGATATACATCATAACTATCTACAATTATACTCACCACTACCGTGAACGTAGTACATTACGAGTTTGAGACGAAGTACCTTTCGTCTACTGCTACGACACCGTTGCTACGCCATCACCAATGTAAACATACTTTTACTGCTGTTTCAAACTGTCAAGGAATCGCTTCCCGTCACACTGCTACTCCATATAATAACCATCGTCTATTGTTGCACTAATACCTACTCTACTGTAACGTTTCTTAGAGTGCATTTAATCGGAATCCTGACGTATTGATACTTTGTTAAGTAAAGCCTAACTAGAGGCTAGAGGGTGCACTCCGTATAACACTGGTACCTGACAAACTAGTAAAGTTATTAAACATGACTTGTTGAGTGTTAGAACTGTTGTTATTTGTTATTTACTGTAACCTACCTGCACTGCAACCAGAGTGTTGGTGGCCTTACAGTATTTTACTCAGTTCTTCACCAAACATGGCAAGTTGGGAGTTCTTTAGAGACGATTCTAAAGCACTCCCAACTTGCCATTTTCGGTGAAAAAATAACAAAATTCCACCCAAAGTGGATAAAATTACGCACCTTAACTGGAGCTCTGTAACATTATTTGCTGCCGTCACCATTCATACTAAAAATTCAAACAATTAAAATACCTTGATATAGTCATAAGCACAATTTGGATGAGGCTCCATGTCTAAGGACAGGATGTTAAGTTTCACGACTTTGTTTGAGCCGACCACAATCAGCCAGCGACAATCAAGATTGGTCTCGTACTGTCCGTCGCCATCACCATCGATGGAACCAAACCGGCCGCCATTCGTGTTGTTCAGGATTCCCCCGCAGCCCTGGGAAACACCTGAAGGTCAGGCAAGGTCAGTGGAAAAATGAAAGGCTTATGGTGCATTTTAAAGGTATGTAACGTAATTGTCTCTGAACAAGTACGTTAGTTCGTCCGTATGTACAGATGCATCCGTCTGTCCGTGTGGACACATACGGGCGTTCGATTGTATTGTACAGCCATGTGACAAATATAACAAGAACTGCGTCTGTCGAACGCGGATGCCACCTGCAGCATATTTGAGAAACTGTGACAAAGTGGTTAAGTCATTTAAGTAACCTGGTGAAGGTGAAAAGGCGAAGGTCATATAAATTATGAAAAGGCAGGTGTGGCACACATACCAATGAATGAAGTGTTGAAGTATTGAAGCGATTAAGCAACTTATGTAGATGATATGGCCAGTTTGAGAAACTGTGACAAACTGGTTAACCAAAATTGTTAAGTCATTTAAGTAACCTGGTGACGGTCAAAAGGCGAAGGTCATATACATTATGAAAAGGCAGGTGTGGCACACATACCAATGAATGAAATGTTGAAGTATTGAAGCGATTAAGCAACTTATGTAGATGATATGGCCAGTTTGAGAAACTGTGACAAACTGGTTAACCAAAATGGTTAAGTCATTTAAGTAACCTGGTGAAGGTGAAAAGGCGAAGGTCATATAAATTATGAAAAGGCAGGTGTGGCACACATACCAATGAATGAAGTGTTGAAGTATTGAAGAGATTAAGCAACTTATGTAGATGATATGGCCATTTTGAGAAACTGTGACGAACTGGTTAACCAAAATTGTTAAGTCATTTAAGTAACCTGGTGATGGTGAAAAGGCGAAGGTCATATAAATTATGAAAAGGCAGGTGTGGGCACACATACCAATGAATGAAGTGTTGAAGTATTGAAGAGATTAAGCAACTTATGTAGATGATATGGCCATTTTGAGAAACTGTGACGAACTGGTTAACCAAAATTGTTAAGTCATTTAAATAACCTGGTGAAGGTGAAAAGGCGAAGGTCATATAAATTATGAAAAGGCAGGTGTGGCACACATACCAATGAATGAAATGTTGAAGTATTGAAGCGATTAAGCAACTTATGTAGATGATATGGCCATTTTCAGAAACTGTGACGAACTGGTTAACCAAAATTGTTAAGTCATTTAAGTAACCTGGTGAAGGTGAAAAGGCGAAGGTCATATAAACAAGAACTGCGTCTGTCGAACGCGGATGCCACCTGCAGCATATTTGAGAAACTGTGACAAAGTGGTTAAGTCATTTAAGTAACCTGGTGAAGGTGTAAAAGGCGAAGTGCATATAAATTATGAAAACCGGTTTCAGGTGTGGCACACATACACAATGAATGAAGTGTTGAAGTAGTGAAGCGATTAAGCAACTTATGTAGATGATATGGCCAGTTTGAGAAACTGTGACAAACTGGTTAACCAAAATTGTTAAGTCATTTAAGTAACCTGGTGAAGGTCAAAAGACGAAGGTCATATACATTATGAAAAGGCAGGTGTGGCACACATACCAATGAATGAAATGTTGAAGTATTGAAGCGATTAAGCAACTTATGTAGATGATATGGCCAGTTTGAGAAACTGTGACAAACTGGTTAACCAAAATTGTTAAGTCATTTAAGTAACCTGGTGAAGGTGAAAAGGCGAAGGTCATATAAATTATGAAAAGGCAGGTGTGGCACACATACCAATGAATGAAGTGGTGAAGTATTGAAGAGATTAAGCAACTTATGTAGATGATATGGCCATTTTGAGAAACTGTGACGAACTGGTTAACCAAAATTGTTAAGTCATTTAAGTAACCTGGTGAAGGTGAAAAGGAAGGCGAAGGTCATATAAATTATGAAAAGCAGGTGTGGTGGCACACATACCAATGAATGAAGTGGTGAAGTATTGAAGAGATTAAGCAACTTATGTAGATGATATGGCCATTTTGAGAAACTGTGACAAACTGGTTAACCATTGTTAAGTCATTTAAGTAACCTGGTGAAGGTCAAAAGGCGAAGGTCATATAAATTATGAAAAGACAGGTGTGGCACACATACCAATGAATGAAGTGTTGAAGTATTGAAGCGATTAAGCAACTTATGTAGATGATATGGCCATTTTGAGAAACTGTGACGAACTGGTTAACCAAAATTGTTAAGTCATTTAAATAACCTGGTGAAGGTGAAAAGGCGAAGGTCATATAAATTATGAAAAGGCAGGTGTGGGCACACATACCAATGAATGAAATGTTGAAGTATTGAAGCGATTAAGCAACTTATGTAGATGATATGGCCATTTTCAGAAACTGTGACGAACTGGTTAACCAAAATTGTTAAGTCATTTAAGTAACCTGGTGAAGGTGAAAAGGCGAAGGTCATATAAACAAGAACTGCGTCTGTCGAACGCGGATGCCACCTGCAGCATATTTGAGAAACTGTGACAAAGTGGTTAAGTCATTTAAGTAACCTGGTAAGTGAAAAGGCGAAGGTCATATAAACTAGAAATGGACGCTTGTCGACAAGCGCATGTGTATCCCCCTCCCCAGATACACAAGTAGTTTGAAAAAAGGGTGTTCGAGTTATGCTCCGGAGACAAAATCAGTGACGGAAAAACAAAGGGAGATAACTAAACAATTAGTGATGCAAGAGTTGGCATTCTTGCGTGACACACCTTTAGGGTCGTGGTCTATGCATGTGTGAAGTTTCATGAAAATATTCCAAAGGGTGTTCGAGTTATGCTCCGGACACGAAATCAGTGCACGAAACAACAAAGGGAGATAACTAAGAAATTAACGACGCAAGAGTTGTCATTCTTACGTGCGACACACCTTTGGGTCGTCTTCTATGCATGTGTGAAGTTTAATAAACTAGAAAATGTGTTCATAGAACACGGATGTCCCTCATATCGCTTTGATAACAAGAGCTGTAGGAGAACAGCATAGCTCGACTACGAGGGTTGTCGATGTACACATAGCTTGACAAACAAGGTGGCCGCGGCCTGCATAAAAACCTTAACCAAGGTTGACTAAAAACCTTAACCAAGGGAAATTAAGTAAGTAATTCAAGGTTAAATGTAGGTCAATGTCAGATATAGGTCAGGGGTTATTGATGTACATCACTAGGAGATGAAGTTTTCCAAGTATGGTTGCTGTAGGCCCAGGAATATTCCATATACAAGCTTGACTAAAAACCTTAACCAAGGGGAAATCAGAAAGTAATCCAAGGATAAAAGTAGGTGAAGGTCAAATATAGGTCAGGGATTATTGATGTACATCACTAGGAGATGAAGTTTTCCAAGTATGGTTGGTATAGGGTCAGGAGTATTGCATCTACAAGCTTGACTAAAAACCTTAACCAAGGGGAATTAAGTAAGTAATTCAAAGTTAAATGTAGGTGAAGGTCAAATATAGGTCAGTGGTTGTTGATGTGCATCACTAGGAGATGAAGATGTCCAAGTATGGTGGGTGTAGGGCCAGGAATATTCCATATACAAGCTAGACTAAAAACCTTAAACAAGGGGAATTAACTAAGTAATTCAAGAGGAAATGTAGGTCAATGTCAAATATAAATCTGGGGTTATTGATGTACATCCCTATGAGAAAAGGTTGTCCAAGTATGGTGTCTGTATGCACACTAGTATTCCATGTACAAGCTTGACTAAAAACCTTAACCAAGGTTGACTAAAAACCTTAACCAAGGGGAATTAACTATGCAATTCAAGATTAAATGTAGGTCAAGGTCAAATATAGGTCAGGGGTTGTTGATGTACATCACTAGGAGATGAAGTTGTCCAAGTATGGTGGGTGTAGGGCCAGGAGTATTCCATATACAAGCTTGACTAAAAACCTTAACCAAGGGGAATTAAGTAAGTAATTCAAGAGGAAATGTAGGTCAAGGTGAAATATAGATCAGGGGTTATTGATGTACATCTGTATGAGAAAAGGTTGTCCAAGTATGGTGTCTGTATGCACACTAGTATTCCATGTACAAGCTTGACTAAAAACCTTAGCCAAGGTTGACTAAAAACCTTAACCAAGGGGAATTAACAAAGTAATTCAAGAGGAAATGTAGGTCAAGGTCAAATATAGATCAGGGGTTATTGATGTACATCAATCACTAGGAGATGAAGTTGTGCAAGTATGGTGGGTGTAGGGCCAGTAATATTCCATATACAAGGTTGACTAAAAACCTTAACCACGGCGTGACGGTGACGCCGACGCCGGGTTGACAACATAAGCTCTACTTATTCTACGAATAGTCGAGCTAATAAATGAGGCCAAATTCCAAGTCAAAATTTTCTTTTACCTGAGCGTTAAAGTTTTTGAAGCACCAAGTATGTGACCTTGACCCTGGGCTTGGCGGGGGCAAGACGAAAGTGGATTTGGCACAGGGCGGTAGAGGACCATTAGAGCAATGCATATATGAAATATGAAGCTGATCCGTGAAAGAAAACAGAAATTATAAGATATTTACCTGAGCGTTAAAGTTTTTGAAGCACTAAGTATGTGATCTTAACCCTGGGTTGGCGGGGGCAGGACGAACGTGGATTTGGCACAGGGCGGTAGAGGACCATTAGAGCAATGCGTATATGAAATATGAAGTTGATCCGTGAATGGAAAGAAAATTATAAGATATTTACCTGAGCGCTAAAGTTTTTGAAGCATCAACTATGTGACCTTGACCCTGGGCTTGGCGGGGGCAGGACGTACGTGGATTTGGCACAGGGCAGTAGAGGACCATTAGAGCAATGCGTATATGAAATATGAAGATGATCCATGAAAGAAAACAGAAATTATAAGATATTTACCTGAGCGTTAAAGTTTTTGAAGCACTAAGTATGTGACCTTGACCCTGGGCTTGGCGGGGGCAGGACGAACGTGGATTTGGCACAGGGCGGTAGAGGACCATTAGAGCAATGTGTATATGAACTATGAAGCTGATCCGTGAAAGAAAACAGAAATTATAAGATATTAACCTGAGCGTTAAAGTTTTTGAAGCACCAAGTATGTGACCTTGACCCTAGGCTTGGCGTGGGCAGGACGAACGTGGATTTGGCACAGGGCGGTAGAGGACCATTAGAGCAATGTGTATATGAAATATGAAACGGATCCGTGAAAGAAAACAGAAATTATAAGATATTTACCTGAGCGTTAAAGTTTTTGAAGCACCAAGTATGTGACCTTGACCCTGGGCTTGGCAGGGGCAGGACAAACATGGACTTGGCACAGAGCGGTAGTGAACCATCAGAACAATGTGTATATGAAATATGAAGCAGATATGTCGAACGATGAAGAAATTATGAGACATTTACCCGAGTGTTAAAGTTTTGTGACGGACGGACGGACGGACGGACGTACCGACGGACGGACGGACGGACGGACGGGACGCACGTTCCTACGAATGAATACTTGTTGGGTTTTTACTGTATAAAAATACCCAACAAGAGTACCCAACACTATCCTAACCCTACCCAATAAGATCCCCGTACGCTTACAACAAGTACCCATTCGTGTGTGCGGACAGACGGACGGACAAGGGTAACACTAAATGCCCCCTCCACTATCGTGGTGGGGCATAAAAATATTCCAAAGGGTGTTCGAGTTATGCTCTGGATACGAAATCAGAGCATGAAACAACAAAGGGAGATAAGTAAACAAGAATTCCGCGGAATCAAATGCCTCGCCTTGTCCCGCCTTGACCTCGAGCCTGGGCCCGAAAGCAATTTTCACTGGCCCGAACATATTATACAATTATTGACTAGTGAGCCATGGAATATCAGATTATATTCTATGGCTCACTAGTCAATAATTGTTTTATTATATGATAATAGTCTGTATATAGCACTTACGACCTTATGCTACTAGACAAAAATTTAAAAAGAATTTGAAAAAAAAAATGAAAAAAAAAATGGAAAAAAAAAGTTTAAAAATTAAAAATAATAATGCTTGCTACTGGAGTCCTATATTTATCTACATATATCTGCACAGGTCCACATAATGCCACAATATTTTCAACACAGTTTACGGAAATGTAATATCCAATGTACCGTAGTAATTTACCTGTATAAATTACCTGTGGTCAGAGTGGTCAAGAGTGGACATTTGCACATGCTAGCACATGCACAGGTGAATGGTTCTCCCAGTCTCTATTGTTCAACCAGAGAAGGCTATTGTTCTCTCTACAGGTAAGGTGTACAGAGCACACGAGAAAACGGGTCTTCATGCATTATTGTCCAGTTTGTAGAGTGCGCAAAACAAAAAAGGGAGATAACTAAAAAATTAGCTAGGCAAGAGTTGTCATTCTTGTGCGCGACACACCTCCGGGTCGTGGTCTATGCATGTGTGAAGTTTCATGAAAATATTCCAAAGGGTGGTCGAGTTATGGTCAATCAATGCGCGAAACAAAAAAGGGAGATAACTAAAAAATTACCTATGCAAGAGTTGTCATTCTTGTGCGCGACACACGTTCGGGTCGTGGTCTATGCATGTGTGAAGTTTCATGAAAATATTCCAAAGGGTGGTCGAGTTATGCTCCGGACACGAAATCAGTGCGCGAAACAAAAAAGGGAGATAACTAAAAAATTAGCTATGCAAGAGTTGTCATTCTTGTGCGCGACACACCTTCGGGTCGTGGTCTATGCATGTGTGAAGTTTCATGAAAATATTCCAAAGGGTGTTCGAGTTATGCTCCGGACAAGAAGTGTCTGCGGCGGACGCGGACGCCGCCCGCTGTCAAATCCATAGTATCCCCCGACGGAGTCCGGGGGATACAATTATGAAAAGGCAGGTGTGGCACACATACCAATGAATGAAGTGTTGAAGTATTGAAGCGATTAAGCAACTTATGTAGATGCTATGGCCAGTTTGAGAAACTGTGACAAAGTGGTTAACCGAAAAGTGTGACGGACGGACGGACAGACGGACGGACAAACGGATGTGCCACCAATAGTGAACAAGGGGCCATTTCCATTGTTCTAGATCAAAGAGATGGCCCCTTGTAAACAATAGAACAAGGGGCCATACGGAATAAATCAAAGGATTCTTTTGTCTTAGGCTCCGCCCCATGGCCCCTTGTACACCCTTGGTTGCTCGGACAGACGGACAGACGGACGGACGGTCCAAAAACAATATGCCACCCGGCTCTTCGAGACCGGTGGCATAAAAAGAACAAGAAATGCGTCTGTCGAACGCGGATGCCACCTGCAGCATATTTGAGAAACTGTGACAAATTGGTTAACCGAAAAGTGTGACGGACGGACAGACGGACGGACGGACGTTCTTACATTACTATACTTATGTGGTTTATCACATGTTAAATATTAGCCACATAAAACAATTTTTAGCCACATAAAACGATTTTTTAGGTGGCTAATTGTAACCAACCCTATCCTTTAACAAGTCCATAACCCTGTGGGGCTAGCCACATAAGTACCCTAATGTGTGCCCGGACAGACAGACAGACAGACAGACAGACGGACAGACAAACGGACAGACGGACGGACGGTCCAAACACTATATGCCACCCGTTTCTTTGAAACCCGGTGGCATAAAAACAACTGCCTCTCTGATAGCAGCTATGAAAATATCATGTAAGCCTCTAAAATATTTCGATAAGTAGGTTCTGTTAAATTAGGTCGATTGAGACGCAATTCTGAGAAAACACATCCAAGCTGACACGTGAAACAAACATATATACAAACATGTTGTTGACAAGAAACTATATAGTTTAAAAAATTCTACTCTATGACCCAAAGGTGTATTGATGGTCCCAGGATGTACATGGTTGTGGCTGTGACTGGAGAAATGGGGCTTATGGGTTTTATCAATGCGCTTAGATATAAGGTGATTCAAAACGTTAACACAGATTTCGGACAAAAATGGACACACTGCTGTCATTGTGATACAGAACTCCAGATAAGTTTTGGATCTAAACAGTATTATACTCCTAGATTTCAAATTCAATGCGTATTTTACTTTTACAAATGTATTATTGATTTTCTTCTTTATTAAATAAGGAACAAATGATAAAAAAGAAAACAAGTTTAAAAATTCACTTATTTGAGCTGCAAAAAGCAAACACCGTTTTTTGCAGCTCATCCAAGTAAATTTTTAACTAAATTCAATGCGTATTTTACTTTTACAAATGTATTATTGATTTTCTTCTTTATTAAATAAGGAACAAATGATAAAAAAGAAAACAAGTTTAACAAGAGGCCCAAATGGGCCTGTATCGCTCACCTAAAAGCCTCCATAGTGGTCATCTTGATTTCACAATGACTCTTCACTTACAACTTCAAATGTTCCACAGAATTTGTTGGTACCTTCTGATCTAACATATATTGCGAATGTGGATGTGATTTACTGCTATACCTTCGATTTGATATATAACATGACCATATTCGGTCAAAAATAAAATTTGACCCCTATTTGACCCCTCGGGCCACCCCATTTTTGACCCAGAGGCCACCATATGAACAAATCTGAATCAACGTTAACTATCGATCATTCATACAAAGTTTCGTCGAAATCGGCCTGGCGGTTTGTGAGAAGAATATTTTTTGACAATTTGACCTACTTTTCAACGGCGGACATCTTGGATTTGGTGATGACCTCCATTTTGACAAAAATTAACAGGCTTCACCAACAGACCATTTTAGTTAAGTTTGGTCAATATCGGCCAAGCAGTTCACAAGAAGTCCTTTGAAATCTTTAGTAAAAGAACAACCTTTTGACCTGTCGGTGGCCAGCTTGGATGATGTAATCATCTGATTTTGGCAAAACATGCTCCAGAGTGATCGTCTCGTCGATACCTTGGATTGGATATATTATATGACCATATTCGGTCAAAAATATAATTTGACCCCTATTTGACCCCTCGGGCCACGCCCATTTTTGACCCAGGTGCCACCATATGAACAAATCTGAAACAGCGTTAACTATCAATCATTCACACCAAGTTTCGTTGAAATCGGCCTGGAGGTTTGTGAGAAGAAGATTTTTTTGACAATTTGACCTACTTTTCAACGGCGGACATCTTGGATTTGGTGATGACCTCCATTTTAACAAAAATGGATAGGCTTCACCCACAGACCATTACAGTTAAGTTTGGCCAATATCGGCCAAGCAGTTCACAAGAAGAATACGTTTGAAATCTTTAGTAAAATAACAACTTTTTTTACCTTTCGGTGGCCATCTTGGATGACAAAATCATCTGATTTAGACAAAAAATGCTCCAGAGTGATCGAATAGTCGATACCTTCGATTTGATATATTATATGACCATATTCGGGCAAAAATATAATTTGACCCCTAGTTGACCCCTCGGGCCACGCCCATTTTTGACCCAGGAGCAACCATATGAACAAATCTGAAACAGCGTTAACTATCAATCATTCACACCAAGTTTCGTCAAAATCGGCCTGGAGGTTTGTGAGAAGAAGATTTTTTGACAATATGACCTACTTTTCAACGGCGGACATCTTGGATCTGATGACCTCCATTTTAACAAAAATGGACAGGCTTCACCCACAGACCATTACAGTTAAGTTTGGCCAATATCGGCCAAGCAGTTCACAAGAAGAATACGTTTGAAATCTTTAGTAAAAGAACAACTTTTTTACCTTTCGGTGGCCATCTTGGATGACAAAATCATCTGATTTAGACAAAAAATGCTCCAGAGTGATCGACTAGTCGATACCTTCGATTTGATATATTATATGACCATATTCGGTCAAAAATAAAATTTGACCCATATTTGACCCCTCGGGCCACACCCATTTTTGACCCAGCGGCCACCATATAAACAAATCTGAATCACCATTAACTATCGATCATTCATACAAAGTTTCGTCAAAATCGGCCTGGCGGTTCGTGAGAAGAAGATTTTTTAAGAATTTGACCTACTTTTCCACGGCGGTCATCTTGGATTGTCGATGACCTTCATTTTAACAAATCTGAAATGGCATCACCCATATATCATCCCTGTAAAGTTTGACCAACATCGGCTCAGCAGTTCGGGAGAAGAAGATGATTGAAAATGTTCACGGACGACGGACGACGGAAGACGGACACTTTGCCATAAGAATAGCTCACATGAGCTTTGCTCAGGTGAGCTAAAAATTCACTTATTTGAGCTGCAAAAAGCAAAAAGTTTTTTGCAGCTCATATAAGTAAATTTTTAACTTTATATTACATTATTTTCACTACTCAATTTGAAAATGAATGCATTTTCACATTGCTGTGAGCATTTTGTACTCTCACATTTGATAATCAATGCTTATTTTGCTAAAAACAAGTGCGCAAAATACGCAGATTATCTGGAGCACTGGTGATATGTCTCACTTTCCACATGAAAAATGGTGTATCCTCATACCACATTAGGACATACGTATCATATTCAGAGCTCCAGATAAGCTGCGTATTTGCTTAAATACCCAATTAAAATTGCCAATAAAAAAATTGTGGTACCTTTATCATGCTGCAGAAAACAATAAACATACCACAAATATAGCATATTTTTCTTATTTTCCATGAAAACAAATTTCGGTATTTCATTTTGTCTCCAAGGAGACAATTCTAATGGAATGCCAAGACATGTTTTCATTTTGAAGCAAACTATTCAATGATTGCTGTCTGTTTAAACAGTAGTGGGATTATATTTTACACAATTAAAATTTTGAAATACCCAATTGCTTCAGAAACAAATTCCTTATCTGGAGCCCTGATATTTATGAGTTCAAATTACCATATGTGGTTCTGTAGATAGCTCTGAATCCAGCATTAGCCACGGATGCATCCGTTATGAAGTTGACCGTCATCAAGTTAGACGATGACCGGATCAGGTCCGATGGAATGCTGTTGCCGCAGTAACGACCTATCTTTTGTGACGCGATGCTGGGACCATCGTATATGTCCAGGTAGTCATAGCGACATGTAGAATGCGGCTCAACGTCAAACATGGAAAATCTGTCGAAAAGACGTGTAGAAGAGTGTTTCAAGGTCAAAGATTGAAAATCTGAAATTGTGTAGATCTAAATATAGAAGTAACATGTGTTTCAAGGTAAAACATAATCTTGAGTAAATGTATCTTTGTAGTCATAGCGACATATAGAAAATGCCTCAAGGTCAAACATTGAAATTGAGTAAAAATAACCTGATTGTCATAGAGACATGTAGAATGTGCCTCAAGGCTAAACAGAAAAGTTGAAATTGTGCGAGAATATCTATGATACATAGAGACATATAGAATGAGCTTCAAGGTCAAACAGAAAATCTCAAATTGTGCGAGTATATCCATGATACATAGAGCAATATGGAATGGGCTTCAAGGTGAAACATAGGAAGCTGATCTGAGTAAATGCAGCCCCATCCCATTAGTCATGAAATACCATCCCATTAGTCATGAAATAATGCACAGGTGATTGGTTCTAAACAAATAAGTGATCATATAATGATGTTCTGATCTGAAGCCAGGCACCCTTACCACATCAGATCACTTGGGCCCAGGTATGAATCATGGAACAGTCTCAAACTAGTCCATTTAAGTGACTTTGGGGTGAAAGGGTTAATTAATCAGAAACATGAAACAGAACAAAAATGGATATTAAATAATAAACTAGAAAATGTGGCCTGTCGACGCACTTAGGGCCGCTATTAAAGCTGTTCAAACTTTCAAATAAGTAAACAGACAGACGGACAGATGTACGATCAGTAGCGAGGGTAATGATACTAATGTGGAAGGATGTATCATTACAAAGTTATGCATGTGTGCAATATGAAGATGTTAGCTGAAGGCAAAGAGAAATTATAGGTGATTTGAGAAACTCTTACAAAAACTTTCAAAAAAATAAACAGACAGATGGACGGACGTACAATCAGTAGCAAGGGTAATTGTATTAATGTAGAAGGATGTATCGTTACTAAGTAATGCATGTGTGCAATATGAAGATGTTAGCTGAAGGTAAACATTTGATTTGAGAAACACGTACAAAAACTTTCAAATAAACAGACAGACAGACGGGCGTACGATCAGTAGTGAGCGTCATTGTATTACTTAGTAATGCATGTGTGTAATGTAATATGAAGATATCAGCTGAAGGCAAACAGAAATTATATGTGATTTGAGAAACTCTTACAAAAAGTTTTTAAAAAAAAACGGACGGATAGACGGACAGGGCAACATACAGGGCACCTAATACTTGTGACCTAATACATACTTTACGTCTACAACCCTGTTGGGCTCCACGGTTATCGTCCAGGTACAGTTCATGTTATTGTGGTAGTCGACGGGGTGGGTCGGAGATTGGATTAAGCCAGTTGGCTCGGTCAATGCCCCTCCACACTCCGACACCATATACCGGGCGCGGAACCCTTGGTTCACAATAGATCCGTCTGTCCAGAACTGAACGTACATCTGTCCTAGAGCACTCAAGGCCTGTGGCGCCGACGTGCCACAGAATTTACCCAGAAGTCTCCCTGCCGAGTTGTTGCCTTGGTACACGGCTATGAAGTCATGTCTACAGTTACTGCCCGCTGGAATCAAAGATTGCGCAAACTATATAGAGAATAGGAGGTTAGTGCCGTGAATGGGAAAAAATATCGAGCACATCCCGTTTCCATACCGCGCCAGATATTTTTTCCCATTCACATCACTAACCTACTACGGTATTCTATTTATCCCATCAACACCTACAAATGGCTTTAAAATGCCAAAAAAATAACCCCAGCCATGTTCATATGTATTGATTAGGTTCGTATTGACAGGATATAAAAAATGTTTCACGGCACATACGCACTGTGTTGACGGGATAAAGACCAATCTTATAACTAGGCTTATTGCACCTCAGCAATATGCTATATTTTCATGGCAATGGCAATGTTTTCATATTGGTCATAGTGTATTTGTGCACAAACTAGACATTATGTTTGTAAAACATGGACATGCCCCCCGTGGCATACTGGACTGTAACTGGAGAAACTCTTACAAACTTACAAAGTGTTTCAGCGATATTTCAAAGGCGACAAAGGTCAAGGTCATGATAATGGTGACGCGAGTGTGTGACAAATATTCAGGTGATTCAAGTGTTCAAGTATGAAAGCAATTCTTCGCGTAATATTGAAGATATTACATGTTGGAGAAACTCTTACAAATTTTTCGACGTAAATCGCATATGGGGCATAATTATCTAGGGATGATCGGCCTTGGGAGTGACCAAAAATTTATTATTAATTTTCAAAGTTACCGAACATGAAACTTCATAAATGACTTCCCTTTGATCCACTTCTGTAGCCTATTTCACCAACATTGCAAAGTATACTTATCTAGCAAAGTATACTTTGAGGGAGAAATCATTTATATTTTCCGAAATGCACTATGTCATATGGAACTAATGACTGCATATATTTGATGATTAAAAGTATGCCGAATTATTATACTGAATTTATTACATTATCACAGCCAACATGGTGAATTTATTACATTATCACAGCCATTTTGGCTGTGATAATGTAATAAATTCAGTATAATAACAAGAGTGCCGCAAGTCACAAAATACGCCCGTCGAATATGGGCCAGACAGCAAAGATGCAGAAATGTGAAGCTGTCACCAAGGCAAGAAACATTAATGAGAATTTGAAAGTCTATAGCATTATTTCTTCATCTCGTTGTGCTAAACATGTATACTAATTTAGGCAGAGATAGAAAAGTAGAGTGTAAAGTAGAAATGATAGGGAATTGGATACAATAATGTAGAAAAAATGGCTAAGTTAAAAAGGTGATATTTTTGTTAAAAAATATGTTTTCGGCATAAAAACACAAGGTGCACATCTTCAATATGTGTAGAAGACATGTGTATAGTTTCAGAACGATCGACTGAGGTAAAAACACCAAGGTGCACATCTTCAATATGTGTAGAAGACGTGTGTATAGTTTCAGAACGATCTACTAAACGGTTTCGGAGGAGTTGTGTACACAAACTCTGTACCGTATATAGAATTGTATAGAACAAGAAACGAGGCAAAGCCACGAAGGCCAGGTTTTTTCCAAGCATAGACACTTGGATAACATAATTATACCTACTTTTTGTAGACTAGATGGCCGTGGCCTGCATGTCGCGCCTTGGGGCGAGGCATGGACACTAAAAAAATAGATATAGTAGATGGAAAAACTTTAACCAAAAAACTTTAACCGGACACACGGACGAACGGACGGATGTATGCCAAAATGCTGACGATATCTCGCTTTCCGCAAGCAGGTGTGACAATGATGATAAACACCCATGTGAAGTATCAAGGTATTGGGTGAAGCAGTTGCAGAGATATAGTACACGAAAAAACTTTAACAAAAAAAATTCAAAGTAATTTGAACTTGACATAGGGCACAGGATCGCGCTTTTTCCGCAAGCAGTGCGACAATGATGATAAACACCCATGTGAAGTATCAAGGTATTGGTGAAGCAGTTGCAGAGATATAGTACACGAAAAAACTTTAACAAAAAAAAAATTCAAAGTAATTTGACCTTGACATTGGGCACAGGATCGCGCTTTCCGCAAGCAGGTGCAACAATGATGATAAACACCCATGTGAAGTATCAAGGTATTGGGTGAAGCAGTTGCAGAGATATAGCACACGAAAAAACTTTAACAAAAAAATTCAAAAGTAATTTGACCTTGACATTGGGCACAGGATCACGTTTTCCGCAAGCAGGTGCGACAATGATGATAAACACCCATGTGAAGTATCAAGGTATTGGGTGAAGCGGTTGCAGAGATATAGTACACGAAAAAACTTTAACAAAAAAATTCAAAGTAATTTGACCTTGACATTGGGCACAGGATCGCGCTTTCCGCAAGCAGTGCGACAATAATGATAAACACCCACCCTGTGAAGTATCTAGGTATTGGGTGAAGCAGTTGCAGAGATAATAGTACACGAAAAAACTTTAACAAAAAAATTCAAAGTAATTTGACCTTGACATTGGCACAGGGGCCGCACGGTTGGGGGTTAGAATGAAAATATGGATGATGATAAACACCCATGTGAAGTTTCAAGGTAAGGTAATGGGCGAAGCAGTTGCAGAGATATAGTATAACGAAAAAAGTTTTAAAACCAAAAAACTTTAACGAGACGTACGTTAAAAAGTTAACGTTGAAAATGGCTAAGTCAATTACGTAGAAATAATAGGTGAAGGTAAAAAAATGGTCACATGTTGGATAGTTGTATGTGGTAGGCACCCCTTGGTTATGAAGCTGTGTAAGTTTGGTGGTCCTAGGTGGTACAGTACCAAAGAAATGGACTTAAACACGAAAACTTAACATTGTAAACGCGAAAACTTAACATTGAAAATGGCAAGTCGACTGCGCGGAAAAAATGGGTGAATTAAAAAAAAAAAAAAGTAACTTGTTTGGAATGTGTGGTGGGTACCCCTTGATTAGAAGCTGTGAAAGTTTTGGTGGTCCTAGGTGGTAAACAGTAACCAAAGAAATGGACTTAAACACGAAACAACTCTTGTAAACGCAAAACTTAACATTGAAAATGGGCTAAGTCGACTACGCGGAAAAAATGGGTCAAGTTAAAAAAAAAAGTAACATGTTGGATAGTGATATGTGGTGGGCACCCCTTGATTATGAAGCTGTGAAAGTTTGGTGGTCCTAGGTGGTACAGTAACAAAGAAATGGACTCAAACACGAAAACTTAACATTGATTGTGGACGTCGCCCGCCGCCCACCCGCCGCCCGCCCGCTCGCCCGCCCGGCTTTCGCCAATCCAATAGCCTGGATTTTTTTTCAAAAAACCTGGCTAAAAATGTAGAAAAAATGGCTAAGTTAAAAAGGTGATATTTTTGTTAAAAAATATCTTTTCTGCATAAAAACACCAAGGTGCACATCTTCAATATGTGTAGAAGACGTGTGCATAGTTTCAAATCGATCGACTGAACGGTTTCGGAGGAGTTGTGTACACAAATTCTGTACCGTATATAGAATTGTATAGAAAAATGTAGAAAAAATGGCCAAGTTAAAAAGGTGATATTTTTGTTAAAAAATATTTTTTCGGCATAAAAACACCAAGGTGCACATCTTCAATATGTGTAGGAGACGTGTGTATAGTTTCAGAACGATCTACCGAACGGTTTCGGAGGAGATGTGTACACAAACTCTGTACCGTATATAGAATTGTATAGAAAAATGTAGAAAAAATGGCTATAAGTTAAAAAGATGATATTTTTGTTAAAAATATTTTTTCGGCATAAAAACACCAAGGTGCACATCTTCAATATGTGTAGAAGACGTGTGTATAGTTTCAGATCGATCGACTGAACGGTTTCGGAGGAGTTGTGTACACGAACTATGCACTTTTTCTTCAGCCAAACGCCCGCCCGCCGTGCGGTAAAACATAATACGTACCGTTTTTTAAAAACGGTCATATAAAAAATAATAAATTTATCCTAAAATTGAAAATTTTAATTTTTTCCTCAAAGTATACTTGCTAGAAAAGTATACTTTGCAATGTTGGTGAAATAGGCTCCTGGGGTATCCTTGATGCTACAACTGGCAGAATTGGTCAGTTTGACATCGCGTTGCTAAGCTATTAAAGCAACGTGATGTCAAATCGACAAACACAGACAATTCAAACGCGTATGATTCCACGTAATTAGTTTTAACCCTTAGACCGCTACACACAACAATTGTCGTCTGCTGTTGCTTTTATATCTTGCCTTATTTCTCAATAAAAACATGGTTTGACAGCACTTCAGAATCATTTCCAATGGAAATGATTCTGAAGTGCTGTCAAAGCATGTTGTAAAATATTCTAAAGTGCTGTCAAAGCATGTTTTTGATAATAAAAATTGAAAATATACAGCAGACGATAAACAATTAAGATAGTGGTGTAAGAGTTAAGGGAAGTTACTCATGAATTTCTATGTTTGGTTACCTATTTATAAAATTGGTCTATTACATGTGGTGTTTTGCAGGCACTGTGTCACTTTGATGTGTCAGATGTTCAACAATATTTGTTATTATTTTACCAAACCTTGATTTTTTTTCAGGATACTTACGACTGGGTTCATAAAAATTATACAAATTAAATTCAATTTGACTATAAATTTGTTTCTGTGCATATCCAAGACACACCTTTTAACTAAATTAAATGTGTTCATTATTTATCTGTGAAGATACCAAATGCAATGGAGCTTCTCTAAACTGTCCACCAAGAAATCTCCAATTGTTTTCAAGTTTGAATGGTTTCACTGTCATTCATCTCGGATGATGTATGTTCATGATTGCAAAGGGTACAGACATGTTCTTGACAGGTCTTATACAAAAACAGGTGGAACCTCTCTAAGCAAAAACAGACATATAAACATATGCAGATGAAAATCAATACTGGTACAGTAGAACTTCTCTGAACCGGACATGCTAGGGACCCCATTGAGTTTAATTTAGATGCGTTTCACTGTAATTCATTTCACTGTCGTTTCTGTACATTATTGTAAATGACAAAAATTGTTCATAAAATGCTTATTACGGTGGAACCTCTCTAAACAGGACACCCAGGGTGTCCTGTTTAGAGATGTTCCACTGTATTCTGACACAAATTTGGACTTGAAAGTGAAAGTGAATAGGTTTAAAGTCGCAGCAACAGCTAAAGTCATATAGAGACAGGAGCACAGTTTAAAGTTTCATCCGACAGACCAGTGGGTGGGATGGAAATACTATTAAAGCATTTTTTCAGGCCTAGGTCGAGGATTGAACACACAGCATCTAGGAAAGAGTTGGGACTTGAACTTTATCTATTTTAACCCTTAGACTGCTACACACAACAATTGTCGTCTGCTGTTGCTTTTATATCTTGCCTTATTTCTCAATAAAAACATGGTTTGACAGCACTTCTTTCCAATGGAAATGATTCTAAAGTGCTGTCAAATCATGTTGTATTTTTTTCTAAATTGCTGTCAAAGCATGTTTTTGATGATAAAAATGGAAAATAGAAAATAAACAGAAGATGACAAAAAATTAAGATAGCGGTGTAAGGGTTAATCACAATGGTTGCCTGTTGGAAACATAGATATTCACATATTGATTGAATGAGATATTCGTATCAAATAACTGCCATTGATTCATCGAATGGGGTTTTATGCCCGTTCAACAGCAACTTCGGGAACGTACCTTCGATATTGAATCTCGACTCGTCGAATGTGAGGACGATATAATGTGATGGATCCATGTTGAGAGTGTAGTTACAGCGTAGATTGTCCGTGTATTCATTCGGGAACCCCGGCGATGTGAGATACCCACGTCTGTCCGTTAGTATCCCGCCACATCCTGCAATTATTGTCACATGCAGTGTATTCAACGATCATTTTGAAACAAGGAATTTATTTGCTAGATTTCCCGGCTATCTTTGTAAATCTGATAATTTATTTACTTAGTGAATGGTGTTTCATGGCCTGTCAACAGCTACAGTCATTTTAGGTCGGGTTATTGGATCCCATTTCTAATGCACTCTATAAATATCGCGCAATCTGATTGGCTGATGGTCACACATTACAGATATATCATTGTTGATGAACGGTCGCAAATTATTTCAATATGTATTCCTACGCCAGTAGTAAAGGAGTGCATTAGAAATAGGTTAACCGCATTGTAAGTTTGAAATTTGCGGAGTATATCAGAAAATGATAGGTCGGAAAACATGTTTAATGGCTCCGCTAGCGCGTCGCCATTAAACAGATTTTCCGACCTATCATTTTCTGATATACGCCGCAAATTTAAAAACAAGAAACGAGGCAAAGCCACGAAGGCCAGGTTTTTTCCAAGCATAGACACTTGGATAACATAATTATACCCACTTTTTGTAGACTAGATGGCCGTGGCCTGCATGTCGCGCCTTGGGGCAAGGCATGGACACTAAAAAAATAGATATAGTAGATGGAAAAACTTTAACCAAAAAACTTTAACCGGACACACGGACGAACGGACGGACGTATGCCAAAATGCTGACGATATCGCGCTTTCCGCAAGCAGGTGCGACAATGATGATAAACACCATTGTGAAGTATCAAGGTATTGGGTGAAGCAGTTGCAGAGATATAGTACACGAAAAAACTTTAACAAAAAAAATTCAAAGTAATTTGAACTTGACATAGGGCACAGGATCGCGCTTTCCGCAAGCAGGTGCGACAATGACGATAAACACCCATGTGAAGTATCAAGGTATTGGGTGAAGCAGTTGCAGAGATATAGTACACGAAAAAAATTTAACAAAAAAATTCAAAGTAATTTGACCTTGACATTGGGCACAGGATCGCGCTTTCCGCAAGCCGGTGCAACAATGATGATAAACACCCATGTGAAGTATCAAGGTATTGGGTGAAGCAGTTGCAGAGATATAGTACACAAAAAACGAAAAACTTTAACAAAAAAAATTCAAAGTAATTTGACCTTGACATTGGGCACAGGATCGCGCTTTCCGCAAGCAGGTGCGACAATGATGATAAACACCCATGTGAAGTATCAAGTATTGGGTGAAGTAGCAGTTGCAGAGATATAGTACACGAAAAAACTTTAACAAAAAAATTCAAAGTAATTTGACCTTGACATTGGGCACAGGATCGCGCTTTCCGCAAGCAGGTGCGACAATGATGATAAACACGCATGTGAAGTATCAAGGTATTGGGTGAAGCAGTTGCAGAGATATAGTACACAAAAAAACTTTAACAAAAAAATTCAAAGTAATTTGACCTTCACATTGGGCACAGGATCGCGCTTTCCGCAAGCAGGTGCGACAATGATGATAAACACCCATGTGAAGTATAAAGGTATTGGGTGAAGCAGTTGCAGAGATATAGTACACGAAAAAACATTAACAAAAAAATTCAAAGTAATTTGACCTTGACATTGGGCACAGGGGCCGCACGGTTGGGGGTTAGAATGAAAATATGGATGATGATAAACACCCATGTGAAGTTTCAAGGTAATGGGCGAAGCCGTTGCAGAGATATAGTATAACGAAAAAGTTTTAACCAAAAAACTCTAACCAGACGTACGTTAAAAAAGTTAACGTTGAAAATGGCTAAGTCAATTACGTAGAAATAATAGGTGAAGGTAAAAAAATGGTCACATGTTGGATAGTTGTATGTGGTAGGCACCCCTTGGTTATGAAGATGTGAAAGTTTGGTGGTCCTAGGTGGTACAGTACCAAAGAAATGGACTTAAACACGAAAACTTAACATTGTAAACGCGAAAACTTAACATTGAAAATGGCTAAGTCGACTACGCGGAAAAAATGGGTCAAGTTAAAAAAAAAGTAACATGTTGGATAGTGATATGTGGTGGGCACCCCTTGATTATGAAGCTGTGAAAGTTTGGTGGCCCTATGTGGTACAGTAACAAAGAAATGGACTCAAACACGAAAACTTAACATTGATTGTGGACGCCGCCCCCCGCCCGCTCGCCCGCCCGGCTTTCGCCAATCCAATAGCCTGGATTTTTTTTTTAAAAACCTGGCTAATGACAATACAGTTAACCCTATATTACAATACAGTTACCGTATTTTGCCGGTTATAGGTTACAAGAGTGTATAATACCATCTGGGAGGAAATGTCTACATGAGATTATAAGACGCACCCAATTTTCCTAACAAAATGAAACAAAAAAAAATAAAAAACTTGCCAAGTTGTTGTTGTTATTTATTCCCCCGCACTGTTTTTTATTCGTACCTTGGACGTTTTGTCTGTATTTTCCCTATCATAGTTTGCTATGTCCATAATTTGCCGACTCTATGTCCGTGATTCCCCAGTCCGTATTTCACCGTTTTCTAGTATCTTCAATTACACTGTGAACCCGGTAGATTTGTTTGCCTATTTGTATATCAAAATCGTGTTAAATGTGTAACAGACTATTGTCAGAAATCGTGTTATATTTGCGATCATATTGCTGCCGAAAGTGGTATTATATTGTTAATTATTGATTGCGGATTTCAAAACCATTTACGGAAAATATTTTCGAAATCAATATCGGCGAAATATGCCGACAGATCTGCGTATAATCCAGAGTGTTTTTTTAACCCGTTCCTTTCGGAATACACATTTATGGATATGAAATTTATTAAATATTCTATTTTTTGTTATTTCTCACTGAAAGTATATGTTGTGACCACTCCTATTAACCGTCTCGACGAAACGGTTTAAATGGTGGTCGCGGCATATACTTCCGAGTTCATAGAAGGAAAATATTTAGGATTTTCCGCAAACGTAAGCATATCCTCAGCAAGAAATGGGTTACTGATTTCCCCATGATGCGAGGATGAAAGTCGCACGTTCGCAACGCCTGCGACACATCAAAAGGCGTGTTGACCAATCAGTGCAATTTCAAAACATAGCCTAAAGGTCACACAGTTTACAGCCTCGTGCTGAATGATGACATATTAAGATAACACCTGTTAGTTAACACGGCTGGGTGATATCGATTTTTTTCCACAAAGCAACACACAAATTTCGCCTGTGTAATGTTTCAAAATCAGTCGTATCTTCCGTAAATGACGCTGAATGTTGACAGAAATTTCAGAGCAGTGCAGCCGAAATGACGCTGAAAGCAGCCTATAGCTATGACGAATTTGCATTGTCCGCTGACGTAATTATAATGTTATAAATTAGAGATTGGCGAACATTGTAAACCATGTGCAGACTACGCGAATCCACCGCCTGCCATGGTCTGGCCGCTAATGCAATGAGCCGGGATTTGTCAGAGATAGAGACCCAATTCACATAAACACGTTTGCCGTTTCATAAATAGACTGGTTCCCGGTAGTATTGTTTCACTGGGACGCATCAGACAGGGTACCAGTTTAGTGACGAATACGAAACTGACATCAGCAACCACGTGTATTGATATGATATGGCTTTGTGTTGTAAATCTTGACACGCGGTGTGTTTAATGTCGGCCAGCTGACTTAGGCTTGCCACTTTGGACGAATCAGCATCGTGTAAACACACAGTTTCGAAACTAATGATG
Organism: Conchocele bisecta; assembly: GCA_029237695.1. NCBI lineage: Eukaryota > Metazoa > Mollusca > Bivalvia > Lucinida > Thyasiridae > Conchocele > Conchocele bisecta. The sequence goes on along the minus strand of CM055270.1, from coordinate 13,999,059 downwards.
GAGTTTTATAACTTGCGTGGAATTGCATTATGCATATTGGGACTTACCGTTAATGGCGTCATGCAATATTTTTCATGGCAAAATGACACCGACCGATATGGGCCAGGTAAATGTTTTCAGAAGATAATTAAAATGATAGGGGCCAGATTTTGATTCGGCAGAGAAAATGTCGACCGAAAATGTGACACAGCGTCGAAACCACAGGCATTCGGCGTGTTTCGGCTTTCGTCGGTATAACTCTATATATATATATATGCAGTTATACTGATGAAAGTCGAAACATGCCGAATGCCTGTGGTCGAAACGAGTAAGGCGCGAACTGTTTAGAATACGAATCTGTGGATACTTTCCAATTTCAAGCGGTTGTTACCGCAAAGACTAACAACAACAAAAAATATCGAAACAAATCTTTATTTTATGAATTGTTGTTGATATTTCGGGGTGGAAAAAATGCTCTTGTATCCAAACGTGTGTATAAGACGCAGGGGCTTTGTGGGATGAAATCTGGGTAAAAAAAAAGGGCGTCTAATACTCGGCAATATACGGTAACCCTATATTAGGGCTATTCCATTAAAATGCATGTGGGAGGGGTGGACGGCAATTAAATTCACATCGTTGGGTCGTTGGTGTGTTGAAAAAATCGATCCTGTTGGTTGTGGGGGGTAGGAGAAAATCGCTCCCCTCGGTTGTTGGTGATAAAATTATAGAGCTGAACACTAAAAATGTCTCTGGGGTGCTTGGCAGCCTTTGTTTGAAAAGAAAGTTTCGTGGTTGTGGGTCGTTTGGTCATGTTCCTGTTGGTGGAGGAAGTAAGAATTCAAAACGTTCGGGCCACGAAATTCTCGTGTTTACTGCGGTGCCGCGAAAATTAAGCGCGCGAACTCGAACTTGGGCCGAATCTTCGTCCCATTGAGCATGCGCAGAGCGCATAAATCGCTATTTCCGGGAAGAAAGCATCGGAGAATTTATCATATTTACGCCAAATTTGTATGAAAATGTTCGTATACATGTACAGCTCAGGCGGAAAGAGAAAATGTCGTTTGCCGCTAGCGGAATTCCGTTTTTATTCGGCACGAATGTCCGTCACGAATGAAAACTGACAAGAGATTGACGAAAACGGACAAAGACGGAATTACTTACATGCCTGGGGCAAAGTACCCCTGCAGCTCAGCAGGCGGTCTTACGCGCCCGATAGTTTAATGTTCGTGGCGATCCGTGCCGACTGGAGAATATTCGAGAGGATACCTGTTGTCTAAAGTGGATTTATCTTTTACATCTGTATCGTAATATCGGCCTATACACATGCATCACGTCACGTTTATATCTATATAATATTATAGTTTTCCGATCGAAATTTGCAGACATGTAAATACGGTATAATTATCCATTGCCAACAGATCGGTTAATCGAAAGTGCGATTATGACTTTAGAGGTACCTGGTAGTTAGAAATCGTATCGGTCCTGTATTATTCGTTGATTTTACGACCGACCTCCGTTTCGCCCTTCGACCAACTTGTCCGTCAATAGCGACATGTTCAATGCCCATCATCTGACAGTAGACAGGTTATGGCAGGCCCGGGGGGGGGGGGGGGGGGGGGTGTGGGGGGGGGGGGGGGGGGGGGGGGGGGGCGGGGTGCGGGTGCGTACTCAAACACATATATCTCAACAACAAAACATGATAATCGTCTCGCGTTTTCGCGATCGTTTTACTCTAACCCGATTGTTCTGTCTGTAACTTTGGGTTTGTTTTGCTCATGCATGCATGTTGAAATTTCACTTTGCGCATGCGGGTGGGTAGACTGTACTTCCAACACGCATGCGACAACACGCATGCGAGATCGCGAAGCAAAAACGCGAGATAGTACGGCGAGGTTGCGAAAATGTGAGATTGAATACATGCGAGAAATCGCGAAAACGCGAGGTTGTCACATGTCCATAACAGGACACCATACACATTGTCTTAGGAGACGATTCTCGTGTGCTGCGACAACTTGTTTTTATTAAGAAATATAACAAATGTGGACAACAAAAAACATAATTTGACAAGACATGATAATCGTCTTAGGAGACGATTCTACATCTTTATTGGATAACAAAACATATTTTGATACGTTATTGGTTACTGCATCGCATCGTCGATATTATACACAAGATCGGGAAAACGCGATACCAAATCGCTTGACTGCGAAATCGCGAGGCGAAAACGTGATATTCTATTGTATTCAATATCGCGTTTTCGCCTCGCGATCTCGCGACTGCAATGTCGGCGTTTTTACCTCGGCTTTTTCACGATGTGTTATGGCCATATCGTAGCATCGTACATGTAATATTGTAGTATCGACTCCATAGCGATATTACGATGGCCTAAATGGAACACCGTAGTGGAGGGTAGAAGATTGGGTGTGTCAATGCCTACGCTGTGATAGTCGTCCGCCGCCCATACAGTGTGGATACATAATACTCCCGTTTTCAAAAGGGAGTATAAAAAATATGCCCATACTCACCCATCCCCAACTAGCACATTTGCGACATATCATTTTCGGTCTAGCTGCACACCTGATGGTGTTTACAATCATCAGTCGGTAATCCAGTTTCATGTGCAAAGTGTGACCGACATTTAGTGTTCGGCGGTAACAAACATATCAAAACCATGGTATGCACAGGTTGAAGTAACGGACCGAGGTGTATAAATACAGTAAATATGCCTAAAAGCATCAATAAATGAAGAAAAAAAAATGCTAAGAAAAATAAATGCTAACTTTTTTTTACCCCTCCATATAATTCTGAATTATATGGAGGGGATAAAAAAAAAAGTTAGCTTTTTATTTTTTCATTTATCGATGCTTTTAGGCATATTTAATGTATTTATACACCTCGGTCCGTTACTTCAACCTGTGATGGTATGTAGTCGCTTACGTCATCGCAGATAAATTGATAATTACGCATTAGCTTGACATAGTGCATTGTTTGATTTCTTGATAAAGCAATATTTGGCAGCACATGAGGATCGTCTCCAAAGACGATTCTCCTATTTTGTCAAAACATGTTTTGTAAAGAAATACCAATGTAATCATATTTTCTTTTCACATTTGTTGATTTCGTAATAAAATAGGTTTGGCAACATATGAGAATCGTCTCCTAAGAAGATTGGCCTAGCGTTTTCGCGATCTCATCTAGAGGTCGAGATCGAGTAAATGCGAGATTTTTTTTTCTAATAAACATGTTTTGGCAGCATATGAGAATCGTCTCCTAAAACGATTTACGTGTCCTGTTAGGAACATGTTACGACTACTGATGGTGAACACGTGTTGGTCTTCGCTAGTCGCATATGCCATAAACCCGGTTTTGTCCGATCACGTCATACATCATCATATGCACGTGCGGTGACCTACTGGGACGTGTGTCGGTGTTGGAAAGTGAGACATCAAAGGTTACAAAATGACATCTAAAGGTTAAGTTTTGTCGATCGGACCTTTGAAACACGCCGACACAAGAGCAGCACATTTACGATAAATATACTCTACATATATTTATTAATGGAATGGAACTTATCTCTTTCACCGCTTTTGATAAAAATATTTCTTCCATTTTATTGGTCAGAGAGAATGTGCAGAATCTCAAAAAAGGTAACGGAATCTTTATTTACTCAACAAACATGTACTGGCAGCACATCAGAATCGTCTCATGTTTTGTCAAACCATGTTTTTATTGTCAAAAATATTGATGTTTGTACACATTTGTTCCATTTCTTAATAAAAACATGTTTTGGCAGCACATGAGAATCGTCTCCTAAGACGATTTGTACATGTCCTATCAGGGACATTTTACAATTTCGCGAAACGAAAATGTAACATATTCTCAACAAAACATGTTTCACGTTTTCGCGATCTTGCGCATACGCCGAGATCGCGAAAACGCGAAGGGTGATGGATCGTGAAAACGTGAAACGAAAATTTAACATATTCATAACTAAACATGTTTTGACAGTACTGTGCATATGATAATCGTCTCCTTTCGCGATCTTGTGCATAGGTCGAGATGGCGAAAACGCGATCGCGAGCTGAAACGAAAATGTAACATATTCTCAACAAAACATGTACGCGAGAGCTGAAACGAAAATGTAACATATTCTCAACAAAACATGTTTTGACAGTACTGTGCATATGATAATCGTCTCCTTAGACGATTTTCAAGTTTTGTCAAAATATGTTTTTTTGCAGGAATTTTTTGTTTTTCCTGTTTTTAATTTCTTGATAAAAATATATTTTGGCAGCGCACGAGAATCGTCTCCTAAGACGATTATTGTGTGTTGTCAACATATATGTTGATAGAAGAAATATTGATGCTTTAATATTCATTTTATTCCCTTATTAAAACAGGTTTGGTAGCTGATGAGAATCGTCTCTATTTCCGCGAAATATGTGTTTGTATGTTTTAAGTATTGGCTGGATTTGGATATGATTCAACCAATCAGTGTCACGGTTTCAAACAGAAAATGTGTTTTAGCAGCACATGAGAATCGTCTCCTTAGACGATGTGCATGTGTCCTGTTAGGGACATGTTAGAATCTCGCGTTTTCGGCATTGGTTGAGATAGATTTCATAATAAAACTGTTTTGGCAGCACACGAGAATCGTCTACTAAAACGATTGTTATCATCTCCTAAGACGATTAATTCTTATGTGTTGTCAAAATATATGTTGATAGAATAAATATTGATGCTTTTATATTCGTTTTATTCCTTAATAAAAACAGATTTGGTAGCAGATGAGAATCGTCTCTATTTCCGCGAAATGTGTGCTTTAGTGTGCTTTAGTGTTGGTTGGATTGAATGTGATTCAACAAATCAGTGTTACGATTTCAGACGTCCTGCGTGCGTACGTCAGTGTGTTCGTCCGTCCAAAATGAAATGTGCGTTAAAGTTTTTAAATACCTTATATCTCTACAGTCCTAAGTCACATTGACTTGAAACTTCATATGCTTATTAATCATCATTCATATATTCATATTCATATATTCATTCTATGTCCCACTCATGCGGCCCATGTGCCCCAATGTCAAGGCCAAATGACTTAGAAGTTTGGGTTATGTCAGAACGCGGGAAATGCGACGTAGATTAGCAAAACAAAATCCTGTGGAGTGGGGATGCCCAAGACCCCCATACCACGCTCCGCTACGTCGACAAGCACCAATGTTATTGCCTCGGTGTTTTAGAGGCTCTGGCTACGCCACTGCACAGAGATTCATCGCATATTGCGGAGTCATTTTGTCGATGTATAAAGTAGTAACAGTGATAGAATTCGCACTGTTTTATATATTTCTCAATAAAAAAATAGATCAACTGCACTTTAGAAGCATTTACATTAGAAATGATTCTAAAGGGCTGTAAAACTATGTTTTTGATGAGAAAAATGCAAACTAATCAGCAGACGACAAAGTTTAATTCAGCATTGTGAGGGTTAAATGACGATCGGAAAATGACCACTGTACAGGTATTATTCCGTGCCGGATCGGCACGAACGCGCTATAAACATTCGTGACGATCCGTGGCGGACGTATTGGATTGTCCGTCGCAGACCAACAATCCTGTCCGCGACGAATGTCAGAAATTTCGTCAAGACGCATGTGAAAATAGCAATTCCGTCATCAGTACCGACCAGCACGACGCGCGGATTTTGTTTTCTTCGCCTGAGCTGTACCATGTACATAGTTGTATGGACATACAGGCTACTCATAAATTGATTTTCTAACAGTGTGAAGCTGGTACTACCCGGCAAAATACGATTATTTCAGTAAAATGTCGGCAAATTGGTGTTACGATGGTGGGTGGGGTAAGGTATTTTGGATGATGGTAGTTTCGTCGAACTGCCAGTTCGTCTACCTTATTAGTTTTTTTGTCAGAAAGGGGGGTGTTTATTTAGGGAGCGGGCGCTTAAATGGAGAAAAGTGAGTCATATACGTGATGCATCACAAGAACAATTGTCATATTGGGAATTGATGATTTTTCATAATAGAAGCATCATGAGGCTTTCACTGACAAATTGCAACCAGTGTAGGCCCTGATCAGGCTGCATTAGCACAGTCTGATCACAGGCTGATCTGAGGCAACATAGTCAGAAGCACCAATTGGAAGACTTGTATCATGGTTCGTCACATATCATGGCCTTTGGCTACCTTTTTTTGTTTGCTGCATGTCCTGATATACACATGTTGGATGTTGAGTTTAATTCCCCACAGGGTCTTGCAAAATTACCCTATCTACTAGTATACATGTCAATGAAAATTAAAAAAAAACACCAAATAATCTTATTAGAAAAAAGCTCCCAGCACCATTAAAACCCAGTACATAATGATTGCTGGTGTGAAATGAAATGTGTGCAGTAATTTTGATGTACATGTATATGACATTACATGTATATTGTGTAACTTTACAAGAACCTTAAATTTCCATGCCTGAAATTGGAACCAATATTGGCATGGAAAAATGGGGGAAAGGGTCTATAGGATTTATTGCCAGTGTTCGGAAATCATTCCTCTGGGTTGTCGCCCAAGTTCAGAAATCATTCCTCTGGGTTGTCGTCCAAGTTAAGAAATTATTCCTGTGGGTTGTGGTTGGTACGGAGAAATTTGTGGCTGTTGGTAAAAAAAAAAAGTCTGTGGGTTGTTGCCCATGTCAAAAAGTCAATCCTATCGGTTGTGGGGGTGCTGGGAAATTCATGTCTGTTGGTCGTAGGGGTAAATGAAAGTTGCCTTCCACCCCTCCCACATGCATTTTAATGGAATAGCCCTTACAATACAGTTAACCCTATATTACAATACAGTTAACACTATATTACAATACAGTTAACCCTATCTTACAATACAGTTAACCCTATATTACAATACAGTTAACCCTATATTACAATACAGTTAACCCTATAATGTTACCGGCCGTGATGGGGGGTAAATCCCTAAATCACAACTGAATATTTACAGAAGAAATATATATTCAGCCCTGCTGACATTAGAATAACCCGACATGGTACCAGGTAAATTGGGTAAACGTACGCATGCTTCTTTACAGGATTGACAAACATTAGGTTTATTCAATTATCATTTTGATTATTTCATGGATATCTTTGTACATCCGATGACGGTACATCTCAACATAATCTACATTAGTACCTGCCGTCCAATTCGCAGAAAAGCCGTTTCCATTCGTCGTCGGGTCGGACCGGAACTTCACGACCAATCTCTGTTGAGTGGAGGATTGGGTTGGTGGGAGAATATTCTGGCACCATCGACCCAACGGGGCTAAACTTCCGTTCTTCAGACCGTCACTCACCTAGATGAGAATCGATTGATTGATTAGGATTTTATGTCCATTCAGCAGCAAGGGCATGTACAAGACGGACCTATATAATAATCTGTTCCACGTTTTGCTGCCGACAAACTTTTGGCTATTAAACAAATTAAATCTAAAAAATTTAGTTAAAACTAGTTTTTCATAAATAACAAAAAAGTGACCTTCCCCCAAAAAAATTATTTAATAATTTCCCTCAAATATAGATTTTATTGCGAAACAAAACTGTTTTCCAATGGGAATTTAACAATGTACAAAAAAGACGTGAGGAGTCCCCAGGAGAGTTGAAAAACAAAAAAAATTGAAATTGACTCTGAAACCTGGCTAGATAGCTTGGAAATGAAGTAACTACCAGTAAGAAAACAAAAGTTAGATATTGAAAATCAGTCCACAAATTCAATAATTATTATAAAAAAATCTATTTTTAGCCCCTATGTTGAATTCCGATAGAAAAATTGTTTTTTTCGAATAAAAATATCAATATTTTATGCAATTTCATAAAAAAATTTTTTTCGAGGAGGGCGACTTATTTGTTATTGATGAAAAAGTACTTACATTTAAATACTTTTTAGTTTTAATGTGTTTAATGACCACAAGTTTGTCAGCAGCAAAACGTGGAACAGATACAAGGTGCATGAATAAAATATGGTGCATCAAACGCGTCTTGGTAACAGCATTTGGTGGTCTCGGTACTTTGACCTAAACTTCTGCCGTTTTTGCGAAGAATCGATTTCCGTGTTTACTGTCAATAATGACACGGAAATTGATTCTTCGCAAAAAAAAACACAAGTATGTGCCGAAGTCCCGAGACCACCAAATGCAGGTCATGAAGACGCGTTTGCTGTGACATATTTTATAAAAATCCATTGTATATTAAGGAAACTATCAAATTCTATTTACTTTGGAGTGTGTGCTCTTTCAACACTTTCAGACATTGTTGTTGTTGTGGTAACCACGTGATCATGCACCTTGAGACGGTAGATGAGAAACTCATAATTATAAAAGTTCTGTGAATATATTAGCTGCACTTGTCCACAACATTTTAGAGCATATAGTTTTCATAGCTCCCCACAAAATAATACCTTACTATTAACCATTACAATGTTACTTTAATTAAAATTTATTGTGTGCGTTTTTAATTTCAATTTTTATCGATGACAATGTGCTTCCATGATATGTTCAAGACATCTGTTCATGAAAACAACAGAGGACATTATTACCCAACCCTTTTTTTCAGTTGATATTACATAGTTTTGACTAATTCTCTGGGAAATAGTGTCTGGGAAATAGTTTCACATGCCTCGGTAATAGTTCTTCTGTGTGCCTGGGGAATAGTCAAAACTAGTTTCACCCCTAAATATCACGACGTCATGATTTTTTTCAAAGATTACGACATAAAATTCCACGCAATTAATATCGGTTAGTCGATGCGCCCGTCATTCGGGGAACAGTTGAAACATATTGCCCCTTGCTGCTGTGGACGACCCGATGCACTATTGCCCTCGGCCTTCGGCCTCTAGGCAATAGTGCCTCAGGTCGTCCACAGCACCTCGGGGCAATAGTTTTGACTGTTCCCCGAATGACCATGAAATAACCGTATAATGTTTAATTCTCCGGTTTTAAAGAGTAAATGGCTCCGTTTCCTGTGCAAAACCTACTTCGACATAGTCATAGTTGCAGGCTCCGGAATGCTCAAGGTCAAATGGCGGGTTGAAGGTGAGGTCGACATGGTAACCACTTGGTGCGTAGATGTCCCACTCACACTCCACGTTGTGTGGGTAACTCTGCGGGTAGTTGGGGGTTGCTAGGTAACCATCGCTGTTGTGGAAGACACCGCCACAACCTAGGCGAAGATATAAATAGACAAGTGTTATAAATAGCTCACGGAACATTGAAAAGAACTTTTGAGCACTGAGGAATAATTGGCGTTAGAAAAGGCTGGGTTCACAAAGTGACAACAATAAGGAGACATTTTTTCATTTTGTTTGACGAAACCTACCCAAATTTTATGGCTATATAAACCATGAAATAACAATAATTTTAGATCCACTATTTTAGAAATTAGAAAAATTTTCCCATGTTAAATCCCCAAATTTTGCTATAATTTAATATTATCTTCAACAAATTATTGTTTTTGCATTGTTTATATAGCCGTAAAATTTGGGCAGGTTTTGTGAAGCAGACAGTAGCAAGCACTGGCAAACAAATTACACCAACATAAAGGGTGCCAAGTTAGTAGTGTTATGAGAAGATACTTGTGATTTTCCCAGTTTGGTAGCCTGTTTATAACAATGGTCTAAAACAAGAAATGTGTTATGTCGGTCCAATTATGGTAGACCCACACATCTGCACATACCCACCCCCCCCCCCCACCCACCAAACCCTCAAAATAATACAGTTTAATCCTTTCAGCACTACAAACTGGAGAAATGGGGCTTATGGGATTCATGACCAGTGTAGCTCTTGATCAAATCGCACACTCCTGTAGAAAAACAATGATCTATATTGCTTGTTAGAAGCATGACGTGTGTTTCATTGATGGAATAGTGAAACGGTGCAGATCCTGATCAGACTGTGCACAGGCTGATCTGGATGTACACTGGTCACAAAACCCACATGTAGAAGATATAAGGCGGAAACTAGGTCTCATGAGCATTTTTTACCTTTGACCTATAAGTGTGACCTACACCTTGGACGTATGCACGTGGGTATTGAATGTGACACATCGTCTATTCATGGCAAACATTTGTGGCAAATCATTTGAAAATCAATTCATCGGCTTAGAAGATATATACAGCGGAAACAAAATCTCATGTCAGAGCAATTTTGACCTATGACCTATAAGTGTGACCTCGACCTTGGACACAAAACCCAAAAGCCACATTTCTCGTCACAGCCACAATTATCAAACACGCAAGACAACACCACCTACCTCGAGCTGCAAAGCGATAGCTGAGCTTAAACCCATGAGCAGACATGCTGAAATCTGTGAAGAACACGATGCGGATGGAACTACTTTGTGTGCTGAAGTTAGCAGGTGAGTTTGTGCCGCAATATTTCCCCATCGTCGGTGACGAGGCATATGGTCCATTAAACAACTCCAGGTAGTCGAATACGCACTGATCATGTGCCTCCATCGCGAAGTCTAGGAAGGTGACCTTGAGAATAAAATAAAAAATTTGATGAGATATACTTTACTGTGTGTACAAGTTTTGACATAATTGCTTTTGAAATTTCAATGAAGTTAACCCTTAGACCTATGTCACTATTCCACCAGTTCATGGTGGTATCAGGCTATTTTCATATGCAAATAAGGCATGATATTTTTTTAATTAAATGTGTCACCAGAAAAAAATAGATTGGTCAGTAAGCGAGGCGTACGGAATACCCCTCCCCTTGTGGGCCCAGGTACCCCTAAATATATAAAATTTTCCAAGTTTGTGGGCTTGTGACCTTGACTCTGGACTTAGCGAGGGCGGCACGAACGTGAATTTGTCACAGGGTGGTAGAGGTCCATTGGAGCAATGCGAGTGTGAAATGTGAAGCAGATCCGAGCAAGGAAATAGAAGTTATAACCGATTTCTCTGATGTTAAGTTTTGTAAAGAGACTAAGTATGTGACCTTGACCTCAAGATCAGCGGGAATTTGTCACAGCATGATAGTAGAGCCTTAGAAGAATGCATGCATGAAATATTAAGAATTTATAATATAGTTATAATATATTTCTCTGATGTTAAGTTTTGTAAAGAGACTAAGTATGTGAACTTGACTTTGGGATCAGCGGGGGTTGGACGGTCGTAGATTTGTCACAGCATGAAAGTACAACCTTAGAGGAATGCACAAGTGAAGTATTAAAAATTTTCAATGAAGGAAATAGAAGTTATAACTTATTTATCTGATGTTAAGTTTTGTAAAGAGACTAAGTATTTGACCTTGACCTTGGGATCAGCGGGGGTTGGACGGTCGTGGATTTGGCACAGCATGGTAGTAGAGCCTTATGGGAACGCATGTGTGAAATATTAGGCATTTTAGATGCAGGAAATAGAAGATATAACAATATTTCTCTGATGCTAAGTTTTGTAAAGAGATTAAGTATTTGACATTGACCTTGGGATCAGCGGGGGTTGGACGGTCATGGATTTGGCACAGCATGGTAGTAGAGCCTTACAGGAATGCATGTGTGAAATATTAAGCATTTTAGATGAAGGAAATACAAGTTATAACAATATTTCTCTGATGTTAAGTTTTGTAAAGATACTAAGTATTTGACATTGACCTTGGGATCAGCGGGGGTTAACGGTCGTGGATTTGGCACAGCATGGTAGTAGAGCCTTACAGGAAAGCATGTGTGAAATATTAAGCATTTTAAATGAAGGAAATAGAAGATATAACAATATTTCTCTGATGTTAAGTTTACGGACGGACGGATGGACGGACGGACGGACGGACAACCTGACTCCAGTATACCCCCCACAACTCGTTGTGGGAGGTATAATAATATAATCATGTATGATCATTGCACATCAAAACAAAAATACAGAGAATAAGTAGTAATGTCCATTGACATTTTAAGGAAACATAATAATAATGCCAATCAATACATGGGGTAATGGTGAATGAATGTTTATTTTGCCAGAAAATGTACATGTTGTGCCTACCGAGTGGGCATGTACCTTTAACGTCTCAGCAACAGCTAAGGTCATATAGAGACGGGACCACAGTCTGTAGCCGATTTCATCAAAATTGCAAAGTATACTTATCTAGCAAAGTATACTTTGAGGGAATAATCATTTATTTTTCCCGAAATGAATTATGTCATATAGAACTAACGACTGCATATATTTGATGATTAAAAGTATGCAGAATTAATATACTGAATTTATTACATTTGGCTGTGATAATGTAATAAATTCAGTATAATAACAAGAAACGAGGCAAAGCCACGAAGGCCAGGTTTTTTCCAAGCATGGACACTTGGATAACATAATTATACCCACTTTTTGTAGACTAGATGGCCGTGGCCTGCATGTCGCGCCTTGGGGCGAGGCATGGACACTAAAAAAATAGATATAGTAGATGGAAAAACATTTAACGAAAAAACTTTAACCGGGCACACGGACATACGGACGGACGTATGCGAAAATGCCGACAATATCGCGCTTTCCGCAAGCGGGTGTGACAATGATGATAAACACCCATGTGAAGTATGAAGGTAATGGGTGAAGCAGTTGCAGAGACATAGTACACGAAAAAACTTTAACAAATAAATTCAAAGTAATTTGACCTTGACATTGCGCACAGGGGCCGCACGGTTGGGGGTTAGAATGAAAATATGGACGATGATAAACACCCATGTGAAGTTTCAAGGTAATGGGCGAAGCAGTTGCAGAGATATAATATAACGAAAAACTTTTAACCAAAAAATTTAACCAGACGTACGTTAAAAAGTTAACGTTGAAAATGGCTAAGTCAATTACGTAGAAATAATAGGTGAAGGTAAAAAAAATGGTCACATATTGGATAGTTGTATGTGGTAGGCACCCCTTGGTTATGAAGCTGTGAAAGTTTGGTGGTCCTAGGTGGTACAGTACCAAAGAAATGGACTTAAACACGAAAACTTAACATTGTAAACGCGAAAACTTAACATTGAAAATGGCTAAGTCGACTGCGCGGAAAAAATGGGTCAAGTTAAAAAAAAGAGTAAAATGTTGGATAGTGATATGTGGTGGGCACCCTTGATTATGAAGCTGTGAATTGTTTGGTGGTCTATGTGGTACAGTACAAAGAAATGGACTTAAACACGAAAACTTAACATTGAAAACGCGAAAACTTAACATTGAAAATGGCTAAGTCGATTGCGCGGAAAAAATGGGTCAAGTTAAAAAAAAAGTAACGTGTTGGATAGTGATATGTGTGGGCACCCCTTGATTATGAAGCTGTGAAAGTTTGGTGGTCCTAGGTGGTACAGTAACAAAGAAATGGACTCAAACACGAAAACTTAACATTGATTGTGGACGCCGCCCGCCGCCCGCCACCCACCCGCCCGGCTTTCGCCAATCCAATAGCCTGGATTTTTTTTCCAAAAACCTGGCTAAAATTCAATAAATTTATCCTTAAATTGAAAATTTCTCCCTCAAAGTATACTTTGCTAGATAAGTATACTTTGCAATGTTGGTGAAATAGGCTACTGAAGTCTCATCCGACAGACCAGTGCAATGGAAAGACTATGTAAGTATTTTTCAAGTCTAGGGTGAGGATTGAACTCGCGACGTCCGGTATTGAAGTCCAATGCCATACCCTCTCGCCCTCTAAGACACGGCACATCCCAGCCACAGGTGGAAGACTCGGACCTGTGACACAAAAAAAGGCCCATTACAAAAAATCCATTACCCCACCCACTAGGTCTCATACAGTACTATCTTCTATAATAGAAGATAGTACTGTACGAGACCAAGTGGGTGGGGTAATGGATTTTTTGCAATGGGAATTTTTGTGTTTCACAGGTCTGAGTCTTCCACCTGTGATCCCAGCTAGTGTAATACATATTGCAAATGTGACTGCTAAAAATTGCAGTCCAATTTATGCAATAAATCTCTTCCTGTCATGGCAGGCGACATATTTAACTCACCTCAATCTGCAAACCCTCTGGGGCCGTAATTTTCCACGCACAAGCGTCATTATGGTCGTAGTCGTTCGGGTAGTTTGGGCTGGTGATTATTCCGGTCGGGTTCGTTAGCTGGCCGCCACACTCTGCATAGAGAATGGAATGGAAAGGACTGTTGTTTGTTTTAAACAATATTAAAGGTACATGCCCACTCAGTAGGCACAAAATGATCTTTACATCAGAGACATCAGCCGAGACATTTTCTGGCAAAATAAACATTCATTCACCATTTACCCCACATATTGATTGGCATTATTATGCATTTCATATCAGACGTAAATTTCCACAATGATATCAGGGGGATTGGGTATTTCAAAATTTTAATTGGGAAAAATTAAATCACACTACTGTTTACACATCAACAGACAGCAATTATTGAATAGTTTGTTTCGAAATGAAAACACATCTTGGCATTTCATTAGAATTGTCTCCTTGGAGACAATTCTAATGAAATACCAAGATGTGTTTTCATGGAAAAATATGCTATATTGGTGGTCTGTTTATTGTTTTCTGCAGCATGATAAAGGTACCACAATTGTTCTCATTGCTTTTTGATACTCACTACTTCTGATTTCAATTGGGTTTTTGGCAATTTTAATTGGGTATTTACGCAAATACGCAGCTTATCTGGAGCGCCGAGTGATAATAGTATTAGCCCCCTTCTTCCGCTGACATCTCCATTTATTTTGTGAAGGATATATGATATACATGTCACACACATCTGGTAACAATTAAGTTTTTATGGTAATGTGAATCCTCCTCAAGGGTGTCTTGTTTAACTCTTTGCATGCTGGGAAACTTGTGGGCTATAAATAGTTCAAAACTAGCGGACACAAATTCATCATATTTTCTTTTATTTCTCCTTGTAAATATCATGAATATGTCTTGGAATTTCATTAGAATCGAGTCCTGAGGACTCGATTCTAATGAAATTCCAAGACATATTTACAGAAAGAAATAAAACATATAGTCCTAATTTGTTTGTCGGATATTTTCGCCGCTAGCATGCAAAGAGTTAACAGCCTGCCGGCAGCTGGGGCCATATTTGAATGTCTCTGATAGAGTGAAGAATGGAATGGTGTTAATGGCCCATCAACACAAAAGAGTGGATAAAGGATATGATACAGACAGAAATGGCACACAAGTGGCCTTGTTTTTTTACACAGGTGCAAGACCGGACCTGTGACTCCAAAAAAAAAATGCCCATTACCCCACCCACTTGGTCTCGTAGAGGGATATGCTATGAAATAACGTAATGTACTGTACGAGACCAAGTGGGTGAGGTAATGTGATTTTATCACAGGTCCGAGTCTTCCACCTGTGGTTTTTTATTGCCACAACTGTTCTCTCTATTTGTATTTTGTTTAACATTCGCAGGGGCTGTGTTTATAAAACTTTATGTGCTTGCTTCTTATGCACAAAATCATGCAGTAAGATAGGTTGAGGCTGAGTTTAAAGGGTTAATAGTTCAGTAGCCGATATCATCTAAATTGCAAAGTATACTTTTCTATACTATATTCTGTACTTTTCAATTTAAGGATAAATTTATTAATTTTTATTATACTGAATTTATTACATTATCACAGCCATATTGGCTGTGATAATGTAATACATTCAGTATAATGATTCTGCATACTTTTAATCATCAAATATATGCAGTCGTTAGTACTATATGAAATAATGCATTTCAGGAAAAATAAATGATTACTCCCTCAAAGTATACTTTGCTGGAAAAGTATACTTTGCAATTTTGATGAAATCAGCTACAGTTGTTTATTTTCAGACTTTATTAGATCATTTGACCATGACCTTGCATGGGCCATATAAAATACTTTTAACACAAATTTCAATCATCTGATATTGACCTTAGGCATGCAGGCTGCACGGGTGGGCCATAGTCTGGCTGAAATTATGACGATAAAAACAAAAGTGACTGGGTTTAACGTCCCGGTAACAGCTATAAGGTCATTTAGGGACGGGACGTCAGTTTCAAGTCTCATCCGAATGACTAGTGGGATGGAAATATAATAAGTATTTTTGATGCCTAAGGTGGCCGGATTAGCTCAGTGGGTAGAGCGTCGAACTGCGGATCGGGAGACCCCGGGTTCGATCCCCACCTCGACCTGCTCCGAATGGCCGATTTGGCGTGTCTTTGGGCAAGACAACTTCATGCTAGCCTAGTCCTATGAGATGAGGACTTAAATAGTCAGTCACGACATACAAGCTAGGTTATCGAGCCAGTGACGTCGTAAATCAAAGCATTTACATTTATGCCTAAAGTAAGGTTTGAAAGTCTGGGGGCTGTTTCACTAAACTTTGTACGACTAAAATGTTCGTAAGTGCAAAATTATGAACGTCTGGAAATTTCAATTCATGGATTTACAATTGCTGAGCATAGAAAACATTGTTAAAGTGTAATTTACTCATAACTTCATAATTCGTACAAAGTTTAACAAAGCTGTGACTGGAGAAATGGGGCTCATGGGTTATGCGACCAATAAATATCCAGAAATCAGAATAATCCTAATCTAATGCCAGGTCCTTGCCACACCAGAATCACTTGGCCCCTCCCAAAAGCAATAGGATCAGTAATAATCTTACCACTTTTATAATGGGCAATAACCCAATTCAACTCCCAGGCTGCTCGTGTTACAATTAAGTACATTATGTTCAGCGGTTGCAATAACTATTAACCCTTAAACCGCTATCTTAATTTTTTTGTCGTCTGCTGTTTATTTTCTATTTTCCATTTTTATCATCAAAAACATGCTTTGACAGCACTTTAGAATAATTTACAACATGCTTTGACAGCACTTCAGAATCATTTCCATTTGAAATGATTCTGAAGTGCTGTCAAAATATGTTTTTATTGAGAAATAAGGCAAGATATAAAAGCAACAGAAGACGACAATTGTTGTGTGTAGCAGGTTAATATGTGAACTTACACGAAAAGATATAGTACGATTCAAAACACATTTAGAAATTATGTTTTCACAGACCCTAGTCTTGTCAGTAACAACTATACTGGTTGGAAGTATACAGTGCCTAAAAAGGTCAAATCTGTGCATAGGACTTCCACAGATGACAGACCGATTTCTGACAAATGGGACTCATTAGGATCAATATGAACACAGGACCAGTCTGCACAACCGCATAAATGCATCTTATTTCTCATTTTAAATGTAAATTGTCGTGTTTGGGCAGCACATAATAATCTCCATATTAAATCGGTTCATATGTATATGACCGCCTAATAGCTATAGCTTTTGTCGGGAGCTCTGTGTATTTTTAGCTGTGTTTGAAGCGGTATGGGGTAACACAAATTGGTTTCTCCTGGAGTTCCAGTCATGTATTGTCCCGAATGACCAATCAGATAATATGTGTGAAATTGTGAGCGTGCATAATGTAATTGACGGGATCTGTGGAAGAAGGGGGCTAAGTCCAGGAAACAACAAGCAAACAGAACATTATTACACTGTAAATGAAAAGGTGATCTATCTGTTGGAACTATTTTTTATGGAGTAAGACCCTTGTTTTAAAAAAATTCAACCTGCAAAATATGTGCTGCGGCCGACATAAGTTCATTAGCATAAAAGTGGGAAGACCTCAAATTTGGCTGTTGGTTGTATAATTCTTCGCTAGCTCTTGAACAATAAGTAATTAAACAAGAGGGCCATGATGGCCCTAATTCGCTCACCTGACTCCATGAACACCAGAGGAGAATGTGACATTGAGTTCATGTGTTTTAAAAAAATTGTGCTATTTTTAGAAGGCGGTCATCTTGGATTAAGCGATGACTCCCATTTTACAAAATCTGAAAATGCTTCACCCAGCATCGGCCATGTGGTTCCTGCGAAAAAGACGTTAAAAATCTTGAATAAATGGACCTTTTGGTGGCCATCATGGATGACATAATCATCCGATTCTGACAAATATTGCACCAGAGTGATCGCCTCATTGATACCTTCAATTTGATATATGACATGACCATATTCAGTTAAAAATAAAATTTGACCCCAATTTGACCCCACGGGCCACGCCCATTTTTGACCCCGGGGTCACCATTTTAACAACTTTGAAAGAGCATTGTACATCGATCATTCCTACCAAGTTTTGTCGAAATCCAGCTAGCGGTTCATGAGAAGATTTTTTAAGAATTTATGCTATTTTTAGATGGCGGCCATCTTGGATTAGCGATGACCTCCATTTTAACAAATCTGAAAAGGCTTCACACATGGACCATAACTTTTAAGTTTGGCTACCATGGGCCAAGCGGTTCATGTGAAGAAGAATTTTGAAATCTCTGATAAAAGAACGACCTTTTGACCTTTCGGCTTGGATGACATAACAATCCTATTTCGACAAAAAATGCACCAGAGTGATCGCCTCATTGATACCTTCAATTTGATATATGAAATGACCATATTCAGTCAAAAATAAAATTTGACCCCAATTTGACCCCACAGGCCACGCCCATTTTTAACCCCAGGGTCACCATTGTAACAACTTTGAAAGAGCAATGTACATCGATCATTCCTACCAAGTTTTGTCGAAATCCGGTTGGCGGTTCTTGAGAAGAAGATTTTTTAAGAATTTGTGCTATTTTTAGACGGCGGCCATCTTGGATTACGTAATGACGTCATTTTAACAATTTTGTAATCCCCCTACCTAAGGACCATGACCATGAAGTTTGGTGACCATAGGCCCAATGGTTTCCGAGGAGAAGACGTTTGAAAATGTTCACGGACGACGACGGACGACGACGGACACATTGCGGTAACAATAGCTCACATGAGCTTCTCTCAGGTGAGCTAAAAACTGTAACACAGATTTCGGCACGGATACACAGACGTCATTGTGTCGCTATGTGCAAGTGGGATCATAAACAAAAACCACAGTGCTTTAACCTGGTAAACACTACATATCTCTTTAGCAGTGTTGCAAACAGTGTAGATCCAGATGAGCCGGCTCATGACGAGCCGTCTCATCAGGATCTGAACTTTTTGCAAGTAATTTTCATATTTTCTAAGAGAAAAACACCCAGCCCCCTTATATAAATGGACTAGACTGAAAATCATTTTGTGATGATTGGATTGGTTGTCAAATTAACATACAGTTTACACCACTCATTTACTCCAGGCGTCTGAGGAAAATACTTTGAGTCAACAAAAATTTGAGTTATTACATAGGAAACAAGAGTTCCGAAGGTCACAATATACACCCGTCGAGGCAAGGCCAGTCAACAAGGGTATACCGAATTTGGTTACAATCCGTCAAGTAGAACTCTAGTTATTGCGCGTAAAAGCGGTGCCCGCCCGCCGCCAGCCACCTGCCCGCCCGCCCGCCCGTATAAGATGAATACATAACATGTCCCGTTTTTTCAAATGGGCGTACAAAAATATACGGAACCATGAATTTGACTTCTGAGTTCTCAGTAGTTTTTGACTTGATAGCTCGAGGTGGGTAACAAGTATGTAAGATGTTTCACGGTCGATTCCAGTTATTTAGGGTTGAAAGAGTTAGGCAAGTGTGCTAGACAATGACCGCAAATTGTACCATGTATAATTGCTACAACGAATCTCATGCAAACACTCACGTGAGACGTTGTACGAGAGATGAAATCCACGATCAACTATGTTGGAGTCTGTCCTGAACCTCATCCAAACATCGGACATTGGCGTAATTACGAGTTTTGGGATGGTGTTATTACCGCAATATCTGCCGAGAAGCATTCCGTTGATTGAAGACCCTGAAACACTAAAGTAAGTGAGCAGGGGCCCACGGATACCTCGGCGGACGCCTTGTCCGACCAACAAATAGTTTCTAAGTCATTTGGCCTCGACATTTGGCAAGAAAGCCATATGGGTGGGCTATAGAATGAAAATATGGATGAAAATAATAAAGGATATCAAGTTTAAACTCAATCTGATTTACGGTTGCAAAGATAATGGGTACCCGAAAACTTTAATGTAAATCTTACGGCGGTTCGAATGGACGGACGAACGGAATGACGAAAACTAAAAACCGCTTGTTTGTTTGTTGGGGTTTAACGGCCTATCAACAGCTAAGGTCATTTAAGGCCGGGTCAATGGGTTTAGTACTAAATCCCATATGTACAAATGGGGGGAAAATCCCAAAATCAGAACTGAATATTTACAATAACAAAACTATATATTCAGCCCTGAAATCAGAATAATCCTGATCTGATGCCAGGTCCTCGCCACACCAGAATCACTTGGCCCCTCCCAAAACAGTAGGATCAGTAATAATCTTACTACTTTTATAATGGGCAATAACCCAATTCAACTCCCAGAGCCAAAAGATAAAAACGTACCTGAGGGCCAAACCAGGCAAATCGTGATTCCTATAAGGAGGAACCCATACCGTTAATTTACGCCGTCTCATTCGCCCAACCACCACTCACTCAACATACTTTGTATACCGGGGGTGGGGGGGGTTGGGGGGGAGGGTATACATATGTGATAAACTGTAGTAGTATAGCATAACTTGAATGTGTTGTGTTTTTTTTTACACTCAAGCTGCATCTAATATATGTACATTTGAATTTCTAACAGGACGAGGCAAACTCCTGTTTTGACATACATGTGGCTGTGATTGGAGAAATGGGACTTATGTGTTTTGCGATCAGTGTAGATCCAGATCAGCCTGTGCATTCGCACAGTCCGACCAGGATCTGCACTGTTCGCCATTCCTTAGCCATTCCATCAATGAAACAGCCGTCTAACAAGCATTATAGATCATTTTGAGGCTAATTAAATGACATGTATGTTTCATTACTTTTGTTTAAAAAAAATACTTCTATAACATTTGAACAATAAATTTCAATTTCTAAAACAACATGACAAATTCATTTCTGAAATTTATGAAAATATTTCTGGACACGATGCACCAATGAAAAATAAATATCGCAATTTTCAGTTTCATACGGTGTGAAATCTTGGTAACCCATTGAAAGTCATAAAATGGGGCTTATGGGATTTGTGACCAGTGTAGCTCCTGATCAACTAGCACACTCCTGTAGCCTGATAACGATCTATATTTCTTGTTAGAAGCATGATGGGTATATGCACAAGTTGATCTGGATCTACACTGGTCACAAAACCAATAATCCCCATTTGTCACAGCCGCAAATAAGGGTCTGTCATTACGCAAACACGTCTTATTTGGAATTAATAAATATGTGAACTACTTTTGGCAAGGGAGATAATCAATATCACACAAACTATTTTCATGTGAGCCAAGCGGATTGTTCTGTTTATTAGTATATATAGTTTTAATCTATCTCCTGTGATATATAATGATACATTACTTCGATATGTTATGGGTACTAATACATGTTGTTTCAATAGCGTATCTCTGTAACGGTATCGTTGTAGATGGAGTTGCAAAATAATTTAATAACTAGAAATGGACGCTTGTCGACAAGCGCATGTGTATCCCCCTCCCCAGATACACAAGTAGTTTGAAAAAAGGGTGTTCGAGTTATGCTCCGGAGACAAAATCAGTGACGGAAAAACAAAGGGAGATAACTAAAGAATTAGTGATGCCAGAGTTGTCATTCTTGCGGGACACACCTTTAGGGTCGTGGTCTATGCATGTGTGAAGTTTCATGAAAATATTCCAAAGGGTGTTCGAGTTATGCTCCAGACACGAAATCAGTGCACGAAACAACAAAGGGAGATAACTAAGAAATTAACGACGCAAGAGTTGTCATTCTTACGTGCGACACACCTTTGGGTCGTCTTCTATGCATGTGTGAAGTTTAATAAACTAGAAAATGTGTTCATAGAACACAGATGTCCCACATATCGCTTTGATAATAAATGAGGCCAAATTGCAAGTCAAAATTTTCTTTTACCTGAGCGTTAAAGTTTTTGAAGCACCAAGTATGTGACCTTGACCCTGGGCTTGGCGGGGGCAGGACAAACGTGGATTTGGCACAGGGCGGTAGAGGACCATTAGCATGCAGCTATATGAAATATGAAGCTGATCCGTGAAAGAAAACAGAAATTATAAGATTTACCTGAGTGTTAAAGTTTTTGAAGCACTAAGTATATGATGTTAACCCTGGGCTTGGCGGGGGCGGGACGAACGTGGATTTGGCACAGGGCGGGTAGAGGACCATTAGAGCAACGCATATATGAAATATGAAGTTGATCCGTGAATGGAAAGAAATTATAAGATATTTACCTGAGCATTAAAGTTTTTGAAGCACCAAGTATGTGACCTTGACCCTGGGATTGGCGGGGTGGGGCATTGACAACGACGAAAAATGGATTTGGCCACAGGGCAGTAGAGGACCATTAGAGCAATGCGTATATGTATGATATGAAGATGATCCATGAAAGAAAACAGAAATTATAAGATATTTACCCGAGCGTTAAAGTTTTTGAAGCACTAAGTATGTGACCTTGACCCTGGGCTTGGCGGGGCAGGACGAACGTGGATTTGGCACAGGGCGGGGGTAGACGACCATTAGCAACGCGTATATGAAAATATGAAGTTGATCCGTGAATGGAAATAAAAATTATAAGATATTTACCTGAGCGTTAAAGTTTTTGAAGCACCAAGTATGTGACCTTGACCCTGGGATTGGTGGGGCAGGACGAACGTGGATTTGGCACAGGGCGGTAGAGGACCATTAGAGCAATGCGTATATGAAATATGAAGATGATCCATGAAAGAAAACAGGAAGTATAAGATATTTACCCAAGCGTTAATGTTTTTGAAGCACTAAGTATGTGACCTTGACCCTGGGCTTGACGGGGGCAGAACGAACGTGGATTTGGCACAGGGTGGTAGAGGACCATTAGAGCAATGCGTATATGAAATATGAAGCAGATCGGTCGAAGGATGAAGAAATTATGAGACATTTACCCGAGTGTTAAAGTTTTGTGACGGACGGACGGACGGACGGGAGGACGGGACGCACGTTCCTACGAATGAATACTTGTTGGGTTTTTACTGTATAAAAATACCCAACAAGAGTACCCAACACTATCCTAACCCTACCCAATAAGATCCCCGTACGCTTATTACAACAAGTACCCATTCGTGTGTGCGGACGGACGGACGGACGGACGGACGGACAAGGGTAACACTAAATGCCCCCTCCACTATCGTGGTGGGGCATAAAAATATTCCAAAGGGTGTTCGAGTTATGCTCTGGATACAAAATCAGAGCATGAAACAACAAAGGAGATAAGAAATAAACAAGAATTCCGCGGAATCAGATGCCTCGCCTTGTCCCGCCTTGACCTCGAGCCTGGGCCCGAAAGCAATTTTCACTGGCCCGAACATATTATACAATTATTGACTAGTGAACCATAGAATATCAGATTATATTCTATGGCTCACTAGTCAATAATTGTTTTATTATATGATAATAGTCTGTATATAGCACTTACGACCTTATGCTACTGACAAAAATTGAAAAAGAATTTGAAAAAAAAAATAAAAAAAAAAATGAAAAAAAAAAAGTATTAAAAATAATAAGCTTGCTACAGGAGCCCAGAATTTTTTTAATTAGTCCTAATTTAATCTACATTGCACAGGTCCACTAATGCACAATATTTTCAACACAGTTTTAGAAATAATATAACATACCTGTAAATTACCTGTAAGTGGTCAGTGGTCATTGACAGCTTTAGCACTCACATGTGAATTCAGTATACACTTACGACTGCTCTAGACAAAAATTGAAAAATAATTTTAAAAAAAATAATGAAAAAAAACCATGAAAAAAAAAAAAAAAAAAAAAAAAAAAAAAAAAAAAAAAAAATGAAAAATAATAATGCTTGCTATGGAGACCAATTTTTTTTTTTTAATAGTCTAATATTTTCTACATATCTGCACAGGTCCACATAATGCCACAATATTTTCACAGTACCCAATGTAATTTACCTGTATAAATTACCTGGTCAGCAGTGGTCAAGCACTGGACATCTGCACATGCTAGCCCATGCTAGCACATGGTTCTCCCAGTTTCTATTGTTCTCTCTACAGGTAAGGTGTACAGAGCATACGAGAAAAGGTGTACAGAGCAGACGATGATAACAGGTCTTCATGCATTATTGTCCAGTTTGTAGAGTGCAAAACAAAACGGGAGATAACTGAAAAATTAGCTACGCAAGAGTTGTCATTCTTGTGCGCGACACACCTCCGGGTCGTGGTCTATGCATGTGTGAAGTTTCATGAAAATATTCCAAAGGGTGGTCGAGTTATGCTCCGGACAGGAAATCAGTGAGCGAAAACAAAAAAAGTGAGATAACTCAAAAATTAGCTATGCAAGAGTTGTCATTCTTGTGCACGACACACCTTCGGTTCGTGGTCTAATTCAATGTGTTAGTTTCATAAAAATATTCCAAAGGGTGGTCGAGTTATGGTCAATCAGTGCGCGAAACAAAAAAGGGAGATAACTAAAAAATTAGCTATGCAAGAGTTGTCATTCTTGTGCGCGACACACCTTCGGGTCGTGGTCTATGCATGTGTGAAGTTTCATGAAAATATTCCAAAGGGTGTTCGAGTTATGCTCCGGACAAGAAGTGTCTGCGGCGGACGCGGACGCGGCGCGCTGTCAAATCCATAGTATCCCCCGACGGAGTCCGGGGGATACAATTATTACGTTCAAATGGTTGCGTAATACTGATAGCACTTCTGTATAAATGTAATCGTCGTAAATGGCGCAATAGTCGCGAGGTTAAGGTCGCCGACTTTTATGATTTAATTACCGATTCCCGAAAGGTCGTGGGTTCGAACCTCGACTTGGTATATATTTTTTTTCTCCATATATATTATTTTTCTGATTTTAATATATTCACAATTTTATGATTTTAATACAAATAGCTATAGATATGTTTTTTTAAGTTTGAGGTACAGTCTATACCATATAATTTTTTACTGTCCCAAAATCTATTTTTTTGGCTGTCACAATTAATTAATTTTCGGACAGCAAACATTTTTTTATGAATTGGAAATAATTATTGTACGTCCTCCATCTGATCACAACACTGTTGGAACTGCGCATGTGGCTACCACGACCAGAATTCACTGACCGCAAACACAGAATTCGGCGTCTATTATTTTTTATTTTATTTGAATTCCGCGTGAGCGCTGAATTTTGTGTCAACACCATTTACTGAAAAGATTGGCGATTTTCTAAACAAATATCGGAGAGTAGTATAAAGGGAGTCAAAATGATACCACCTATGGTGGCATCATTTCCACCCCCATATACTACTCCCACCACCCCCGAAAAATCAAAAATTGGTTAACGAGGAAATTGTCTCCCACCACCCCGAAAAATCCAAAATATGTGTCATAAATACATCATGTTGTTTTCACGTCCAATTAAACAGATAAAACGATAGTCTTAAAAAGGATTTATTTTGTCTCGTTGTCATAAATACATCATGTTTTTTTCACGTCCAATTGAACATATAAATCCCATAGGTTATAATAAAATATTATAAACAAAATGGATAATACACAACGCAATTGGAATTTTGTAATGACTTTTATGGAGAATTTTTACGCTGTTTCTACAGTATTAAAACACGGTAAAATGACAATACTATGTTGTATCGAATACATGAAATATCAGCGTAATTTATTACGCTGCGATAAAAACGTTGCATTTACAATATTAAACCGACAATTATGTCGCCGGTATAAGGATCAAATTTGTGTAATGAAGCGACTAAATAGGATCAATTGGATAGGAGAAACACTACCGAAATATTATCAAACTAATTTTATAAAACAGTTTAAAATCAAAGACGGATATGCGTTTCTACGATATCGCTTTTAACGAAGAAATTGGAAATTATTAGAAGAAATTGGAAATTTAAAAAATTATTATTGAACAGAACTAATTTATGTTATAATCACACCAAGCAGACGACAATGTTTCAATTACACGTGTTATGAACATGTAAATTAGGTGTCCCACCTTACACGTATATTAAGTGTCCATTTTATAGAGAGATTTACACAATTACGTCTTCCGGGATGGAAAATAAACACACTGTAATATATAATACACACACGGATATTGATAGCCTTATCGATGGTATGTAAACGGGCTATCAATTTACACAGGTGGTGTGTAACAGTTTATAAACACTTAGTGAGGTTATATAGTTCACGAATTTCCGGGATGGTTCGTTATTTAATTAATTTTAATAAAATTATTTATAATTTAAAGCGGAACACCCCCTATTATATTAATATAATAAAATAATTAATAACAAATAACATTTTTATTTTTTTTTTATTTCATTTCACCAGCAAAGTTAGGTTTATATACGAGAAATAAACACAGTTCATTGTCGGGACGCCGGCACTAATATCTCAACAGTGAGATAGGTTTCGCCACATGTACTTCACTCTGGCCGCTCTACACATTATAGCGGATGGAGGTAATGAAGAGGAGGGGTCCGCGGTATCGGTCCAATGATGGGGTGGAGGAGATGTGAGCGTCAGACACACCTCGCTAAGCCGAAAAAAAAGAGAAAAGAGAGATTTAAGCGAAGGGCTTAGCGAGGTGGACCCAGAAGGGTTTTGCTGGCGCGGGTTCGAGCGTCGGTAGGACCTAAACTTTTTTTTTTTTAATTGTTAATAATTTTCCTAAAATTAATTAATAAATTGTTTACTGCACCAATATAA